>JACXGJ010006890.1:0-32589 GCA_016801105.1 Esox niger
AAAAGCTATGGAACAGCCTGCAATCAGGAACTACACGGTTTTATAAAACGTGGGGTTGTGTTAACTCGGCGATGGCATTGTGCATTTCTCACGCACACACTCTCGCGCAAACGCGCGTATGCCCCCCTGCCCCGTCACACACACACACACACACACACACACACACACACACACACACACACACACACACACACACACACACACACACACCCTTGTGAGTGCTGTGCAGTACAGTCCTGTGCTGGCCTTAAGCACTTTTTCCCCTGAATCTTATCAGCTGTTATCTGTGCCTCAGACGTCCCTCTGAACACTGGGATGCTCCACTGGGTCTTATCACAGAGCCACCGTAGCGCTCTGCTCCGCACTGCTCTGTAAGCCCCTGGTCACACTGTGTGTGGGAGGGTGTGTGCGCTCGTGTGCTTGTGTGCGATAGAGAGAGAGAGAGTGTATTGTGTATCCTGTTAGAAGTTGGCCTGACTGCCAGACAGGAAGTGTGTGTGATCAGGAGGTGGTGCTAGGGGGTGTTCCCTACGAATCAATGTCTTTCAGCTTCCTCCGTTGAGTTTCTGGTTTTACCGCCGTGCCCCGACACCCACCTTCCAAGACCCCATTCTCTCTCACTCTTTGACACACTTCTCTCTCTAACACACACACACACACACACACACACTCACACACACACACACAAGCTCCCTTCGCCTCAAAAGCTTGGCTGCTCATGCCCAGGGCCATACGGCTAAGACACAACCATTTACATAATGTCATATTTTATTTAATTAGGCATTCTAAATGCAATCAAAAACGGATGAAGGTTCCTGCCTGGCTAGCTGATTGGCAATATGATATCACTCTGACCTGGAATAAGCCTCGCTGCATATTACTGATGAAATATCGAATGCTCTACAGCTGCTTTCCCTCTATTCCCCTTTATGTTTATTGATAAGGTTTAACCTTTTAATTTGTCCGGATGCTAACATCAGCCACGCACACTGGGCCCCTGCAGAGTGACACATCTGAAGTAGAAGAGAAAAGGACACCGGGGAAAGACAAAACATGCAGACATTTTAGTCGTGTTTTATATCGGCTGACACGTCGTTTGTTTGGGCCGTTTCAGTGATGTGACAAAGCAGGTGCTGTGTGTTTCAGAGAATCAGGAAGTAGACCAGCCCTTCTGGACCACCGTGCTCAGCCAAGTGACACACACACACACGCACTTACAGATAAACACACACATACACACCAACACATATACTTGACCATACTGAGAGAGGGGTTCCAGCTTGAGTGAAACTTGTGCCCCCAGAGAGATGTGGTTTTGGTGGAGAGGAGAGGCCATGTCTCCCAGCATCAGGAAGGAAACAAGGTCCAATGCCTCCACTTACCCAACAGAGAAAGTCACACTCTGTCTTTCTTCCGTGGCACACGCTATAACTCACATCCACACAAGCACACACACACACACACACACACACACCAGTAAAGACAAATAAACACTGGCTCAATGTGTAGGTATAGCACATGGTTTAACAGGGGGAAAGGCTTTTAGGAGGCTGCTGAAAGGAAGTCAACATGGAATGCAGGGTTTCAGGTGGAATAAATCATTCTTTGTTCCTCTGTGCACAGCTCCTCAACCTTTAGAATACCAGTACTGTCATGGCAACTTTATTATCCAAACAGACAAGGCTGAGTGAAGTTATCCAAGGCAAAGAATAACAATGAAACACATGCCTATTGGTGCTTTAGGGTTTTGAGGTCTATGTAGAACATCAAATAAATGCCCCTAACAAAATCATCTTCAGACCAAGTGAAAAGAAAAGAGATGGTTGAAAAGTGAAAAAGGGAGAAAAGAGAGACACTTAACAGAGAAACAGATTGACAAAAAAATGAACACGGGATGTTTTCAGGCATCAAGTAATGTTTCCTTATTCATTACAAATGAGTTAGCACACAAGTCATTTTAGATGGTATGCCCATGTCAAGGCTGTATTCCAACCAAATCAACCTTGTTGCAAACCTCAATTGATCCAGCCATTCTGTACAGTAGAACATTTATGTCGAAGAGGAATGTCTTGCATATGAAGTCACTGTGAGAGTTTCCAGGCTATCACAAGGACTTTTGATATGGAAAGTTTAACATTCTTAGAAAAACATAAAACAATCAATGGCGTACATAATGTTCCCTCTTTGCTGTAAAACTTTAAGCGGGGAACCATGATGAGGGCGTTTGGTCCACAACATACGTGGGGGGGGGCTCTTCACGAAGAATCCTGTCTGGGCCTCTCATTATCAGGGTGAACTGGGTTACCAGGGCCGACCCGGGTCCCTGTGGGTAGCTGCCGTAGAGGAAATGCACACAGACACACACTCAGGGAAAAGGACTCTCTTCTCTCTGACTTCTACGAATTGACCTTATCAGTGAGTGAACCTTGTCAGGCCCAGAACAGACCCTCGGAGCAATAAGGAGTACCCAGAATACACGCTTCTTAAGACCACCGACCATACTGACTCCTACAGGAACCCATAGTTCCTGGTCTTGCAACGGTCCCCAGTGGGTCTGGACTGACTGTTGCGTTCTCGTTCAATAGCTTTGAGTTTTTTCTGATTTTTTTCCACGGCCACTTTAAATGACAGCATGAATGGACAGATTGAAGGAGAAATTAGTACAGAGACAGTTCAAGGAGAAAGGAGGACAAACATTTGAAGAAGGGGGACATAGACAGTTTATAGAGGAGGGAGGACAAAGACAGTTTGAGGTGAACGGAAGACAGATAATTGAAGAAAAAAGAAGGATGGAGGCCATTTATAGAGAATGGAGGACGGTGAGAGTTTAAATAATAAAATGGGGACAGAGACAGTTTAAGGAGAAAGAAAGACAGAAACAGTTTAGAGAAAAATAGGGGGACAGAGACAGTTCAAGGAGAAAGGACAAAGACAGTTTAAGGAAAAAAAGGGGGACAGAGACAATTTAAGTGAAATGGAATCAAAGGAATAACGAGTTTGTCTCTGTAAAGGCCCAGCAGTTACCTCAACTCTTTATCTGTTTCTCTTTCACTCTAACATACACTCTTGCTTTTATTCTTTCTCTCACTGGACAGATATGGGAGAAAGAGAGAGGGAGAGAGTACAGTACTTACATACAGACAAAGCTCAGTGCAGATCAGGAGAAATCCCTTGCTTCAATTAGGCATTCTCTCCCTTTCTTTCCTTTTTTCTCCCCTTTCCTTTTTTCCCCTACGCCTGATTAGAAAAGTATTCATGGATCGCTGTGGAAAAAGAGAAGGAAGCAAGTAAAGGGAAGGATAAAGATAATCTACGGGCTTAGGAGGTACATCATCGAGTCAAACCAGGCCAGAAGACTTGTAAGAAATGAATGCAGAGAATGGACAGAATAAGATGAATCCTTTTCAGACTTAGCTCAGCCGCTAACTGTGGTGTCTGTCTGAATAGATCACAGGGAAATCTGGGGGGTTTGGTTGTCACTTTCCTCCATTTTACACCCAGAAAGTGCTGGGTCTAAGATTGCCTTGCGATGGTTGTTATCAAGCCAAAATGTGGAGCGTGTGTCCATTAAACATTTCATCAGCTCATGACTTCATGGTCAGACACAGGGTTCTGTTCACGGTGAAAGTGATGCATTGAGAAGAATTGATTACCTCTCGGGCTGAGTTTGGGGTTGAGACCCCCAGCAAAACCACTGTGTGTCTTTTTTCTCTGTGTGTGTGTTAGTCTGTCTGTGTGTTACTTGTGTGTGTGATGTACTTGAGGGATGTGAAAGAAATAGACATACATCAGGCATGTGAATTATATCCCGGTTAGGTATTAGGGTTAGGTTTAGGGTTTAAGTTAGGGAGAGGTATGAAGGTTAACGGGTTAAGGTTATAAGTAGCTAACTGACTTACATTAAACAATTTACAAGTTGGTTATTAAGGTTTCTACAAGGATTCAAACTCTCAACTTCTGGAGTCTGTAGATTAACCATGCTGAATATCCCTCTAGTTTTTGGTTATCATGTCATATGTACACACCGAGACAGACATCTCATATAGAAATAAATCTCTGGTGTGTATATGTATGTGTGTGTATGTGGGTGTGTGTGTATTTCTGAGTGTGGAGGTCCCAGGACGAACAGTGTCTCATTAGACCTTGAGGAGCAGGAGGAGAGTAGCCAGACAAGGTCACGCTGGGGGACAAGGATCGATCAGGGACATCTCCTTCACACACACACACACACACACACACACACACACACACACTCAAATATAATAACACACCCTCCCACAAAATCAATGTATAATAACACACAAAAAAAACTCGCTCTCACACACACACACACACACACACACACACGCACACGCATGCGCACACACACACACACACACACACAATAACAGACACATTGTATATACACATACTGGGAAATGACACACACACACAGCCATACGCAATATGATTCAGTAATGAACAGACATTAGCTATAGCACAAGCACACAAACAAGAAACACATACACAAATTGCATGCATAAACACGCCAAGAAATACATGCACACTAATAAAAGAAAACTCACACCCAGTAGCATACAGTCACAAAAAAGACTCATAAAGACACACACACACACACACACACACACACACACACACACAGTAGGACACATGCAAACACACACCCACGTAGAAATCTAAATTAGGGCTGTAAATTGGGGGAGAGGGGAAGCTCAGAAGGGGGTCCGAGTTGGAATGAAGATTTGAGGTGATCAATACTCTCCGAGATTTTCTCCCTTTCCTCGCCACTCAATTGTCATGCTCTCCGAGCAATTAAATAAGACCCTGCCCCCGTTCCACAAACACAAGGCGCTGATTCTACACCCGGTCCAGCTTGTTTGTTCATGTCCGCGCTGAGGCAGCCTGAGACACACTGTGCATGCAGAAACCTTCAGGAGTAACGTGCTCTTCATTTTCCCAACGTGGCTGACACACCCACTTACAGGTGAGCTCTGATCAGTTGTTCAAGCAGTAACACACGATTCAATTTGCCATCGCTAAACAGCTTGATGAATGGAGAGTGAGAAATGTATTGGTTCTGTGTTTCAGAAGTGTTGGTTCAGACAGTCTCTGGTACAGTATGGGTGTGTGTGTGTCTGTGCCCTTGTTCCAACTTGCACCTGTGTATGGTTTTGTTGATGACTGCGGCAGATATCACATGACGGCCAAGCAATGTGGGACCTTAGAGTGAACTCACGGTGTCTGACCGGATATAGCCACACCTGAACACAAAGCAGGAAGCTCTGAACAGAAACACAAGAGGTCAGAGACAACACAGTGTTACCCGGGACCATTGTGACTGATAATTATAAGGTAATGTAAAATAGACTTCGGTAAAGAGGTCGTATAGGTCCATTAATTACTCAGTGACCTCTGACAGAACAATGCAGATAACAGGAAACACAAATACCATGTTCTACCTCGAAGACACAAGGTCATATTCCACCTACAAGACTAGACCAGGGGTGTCCAAACCAATCATTGCAGACACACGGCCCTCCGTGGAGTAGTTTAAACACCCTTGCACTAGATCATATTCCACCTAAAACACAGACACGGCCATATTCTACCTAAAACACAAACACGGCCATATTCCACCTAAAACACAGATAAGTCCATATTCCACCTAAAACACAGACAAGGCCATATTCCACCTAAAACACAGACAAGGCCATATTCCACCTAAAACACAGACAAGGCCATATTCCACCTAAAACACAGACAAGGCCATATTCCACCTAAAACACAGACAAGGCCATATTCCACCTAAAACACAGACAAGGCCATATTCCACCTAAAACACAGACACGGCCATATTCCATCTAAAATACAGACAAGGCCATATTCCAGTCTTGGAACTTCAACCAATATATGCATAGCTTTACCTGTGATGAGCAACCAAGCTCCTGGAATACCTCAGGTTCTTCATGTCTTGGATATATCTGATCTAGCAGACCAGGTTCATTGAGTTCCTGACCGCACTGAACTGATTCACTGGCTAGGTAGAGTGCCTCGTTGGGTCAACATCTTTTGGCCCTCCAAGAACTCTGTTGCCTATAACCAAGTCGTTTCCTTTACATCTGGAATGCAGTCCTGGAATTCTAAGCCCATCTGGAAGAAGGAAAAAATTCCCCAAACTATAGTACAAGGATTGAAAATGTAATCAGTGACCTTCAGGGTCGGTAAGGGCTCAGGCGTGTGCTTCAACAGGAGCACAATAACAGGAAAACCTTTTAACTTTTGCCTTACATGTCATGGGCATGTGGCGCAAGTCAGTGAGATATGGTTTACAGTGTACTAGGACTGAAGGCTATGCTTTAGAAACAACTAGAAAACCAAGGGAAGCAATAAGACATGTAAATAACAAACCACCACTCATGCATTCCAAATAACTCTATGACTGTCCTACAGTGTGCAGAGATCCTGATATTGTGTGAGTTGGAAGGGTTAAAGTTCCATCCTTATCTCATATTTAGCACATATTTAGCACATCTATCATCATTGGCTAGACTGGCAAAAGTGCCAGGGCTTGTGATGTCACCGAGGGAGAGGTGCATTGTGGGTGTGTTCGTATGATCAATGGGATGTTCAAGGCTGAGGCTTAGGTCATTTTGCATGCAGAAATGTTCCCCTTGTATAGTAAATAGGGGCTCTGTCTAAATATACACACATGCACAAATTCACAAGACATGCTTACAAAAACACGCACATACACAGTTAAACAGTCACAGACCAACACACACACAGACACACACAATAGCAGACTCATTTAAACATGTATATAATGGTAGCTGGCCAGTCCGGAGTCCAGAGGCTCCCCACCCCCTCCCCATGCCCTGTCTGGCTGAAAGGTCAGGGCGTGTCTGGGAAAACCGTCTCAGGATCCCCCTCTTTATTAAAGGTCACCAGTATTCAGCCAGCTCTTAAACACACAGCTAGACAGGGCCAGGGACGGACAGACCAACAGAGACTGACATAGACGGACAGAAAAACAGGCTGGAGCTAGGGAAGTGAAAGCAGGCGAAGGCATCCAGCTGGATGGACGGATTTGGGGATTTGGGGTTGAAGTAGGTGCCAAAGTCTACAGGTCCATGGATGACTAACAGAGAGATAGATCTAGTTTATAGAGGCTGTTTGTTTCTTTATAAGAGGAAGGTCATTTGCATGTTCTAGACGTTTTTTTTGTCCAGGGTTTTGTCCCGGCTTGGCGGGAGGTTGCGGTTATGGGGCGTTGGCCTGGGGGGGCTGTTTTTTGGGGCGCATTGGCTGGTAGGTGGTGGGGGTCGGTTCCTGGCAGCTAGCACATTGTGTTCCACGTCCCCCCCTTGGCACCCCCCCTTCTGAGATGTATGCATGTTGGTCAGCCGAGGGTCCCAGCCCTTCAGACTCAGACAGGAAGAAAAGCCTGCACTCCATTTACATGCAAAGCAGGGGCGGACGTTTGGACTGCCCTGTTCCCCTCCCGCCACTCAGTCAGGATCCCAGCGCCAAAACCAACGCGCTGCCTCGTTAGTTAAGTGTCTTATTAGAATAAACACCTACACAACTGCCGTACCACTATATGTAATCAATTAAATCAAGGACCATTTATGAGCGCCCAGGAGAGAGAGGTGGGAAGTTTAGATAGAAAGATATATAGATAGATGGATAGATAGAGAAAGAGAGAGAATGGGAGAGATAGAAAGGAACAATCTTGTCAGAAGGGGAAATGCTGCTTGGAAATCTTTTTAACCATGACAACAAGGGCTGCCGTTCCCCTCTCATATTGAAACATCCTCCGTCAACACACAGACAGTTACAACACTAGCTAACTTTGTGCTACAAAGCAGTACTACATAGTCTCTCCAGCCTATTTATCTGAATGCTCCAAAAAATAGTGGTTTTGAACATGACCAAAACAAAAATGCCGATAGAACACCGATCCAGTATATTCTTGACGTGATCAGAAAGGATGAATAAATCCTGGTAAGTGCGTGGGTGTATCGCTGGTAGGATTAAATAGTGGACCTTTCTTGGATTACACATCACTTAAATAAGGCTTTATCATAAACCCAGCTTAATCTGGCCTACTGGTTACATAAAGAAGACGTAACCAGCCATATGAACTTGCATCATGTCATTAATAGCCAAAATATGAAACTGTCACGGTGAAGAGTGCAGTGAGGCTGTATTGGTAGATTGTTAATCCAGATCTTTTAATAGAAAACCTTTAGTTCCCACCCAGCCTAAGTTTTCTTTCAAATGGGCTGATAACCATAACAGGGCTTTCATTCTTTCATGGCTAAAAGGTTCAAGCCTCAAGTGAATTCAGGGTAAAATAAAGGTTGTGAAGAAAAGAAGGTTTTTGTTATTGATGTGAAGTTCATAACCTGAGGTAACGGTCATCAGAAATGACTCACCTAGCCCTTTGCACTTAAGCACATCTAGTTATTAGGTATTCTGCTCTATGAAAGGAGGGCCATGATAAACAATTGTATATAGATATGAATGTGTTGTAAAGTTCTGTATGATTTAGCCAGCCTCTGAAGAGATACTGAGGAGATGATAGTGGACATCACGGTAGTGTCCAGAACATTTTGACTGTGGTGGCCCAAGTTGGGACACAGACCTTGTTTAAGGTGGCCATAAGATACTGTATAAAACCCTAATAGATGAAGGATATATTTTTTCATTAGATTTGTCAAAGTTAAACATATTAAAGGATCCCACTTATAATTAGATATTTTCCCTGTTCAAATGTAACAATTACAAATGTATTGTTAGTGTTTGCATTCAAGGTCAGACTTGTATCTCATTGTATTAAATTCTGTACCATATCAATTCACTTGAAAGTGTTATCAGCACCAACTCAGCCATTTCAAGAGAACTCAAGATGCAACACTCTAATTTCCACCCATCATAATTGTATGAAAGAAATGTTGCATTAAGTTGGTGGTACTCACATCTTTCCTCGGAATACCCATCCGCCTCAAAATATTGTAGTTACTGTTCCTTGAACTAGCTCAACTGAATTAAGCAGCCAATGGGTTGACAAGTCGATTGAGGCGCCCTAGCTCAGGCATACATCTAATAAATGGAACAGTTGGGGGTCGCCAGGAGAGATTTGATAACCACTGCATTAAGGTGTTCAAGCAGGTCTATTCCTAATCTGCTCTAATGGCCAGATGTTATAATGTCCATTTATGGCCACTAATACCCTTTTTTTAGGTTCATCCTTAGAAATAATTATATTAGTTACAGCAAAGTATTTATGATTCAATTCTTTAAATACATGTCAAAACTGTAATAATCAATGTCTAGTCTGCTCATAGGTGTGTAAGTTTATAAGAGCAAGCTGAAATACAATCCGCAAATGAAAACGTATGTTAACTAAACACAACGTATGTTGAGTGATGACAAATGTATTTCTAAAAACTGCCAGGCTACCCAAACCTCAATCTAGCCAAACAAACTAATCAGTGAACAGTCATCAGGCAATCGAAAATATGCAATCGAAATACAAACTTTTAAAAAGTAATATACCAGATATTCGTCAAAAGATTGGACACTTACAAATTCTAAAGGGACAATGTGTCTAAATTTGACTGGTAATGTATATGCATACATTCATACATATATACATGCACAGCACTGTGCAAAAGTCTTAGGCATCCTACTTTTTTTTACACAAATCAATGGCATGTAAAATAGAAGCATCTGTAAGTATCCTTATGCTCAGTCCAACAAAACATGGCATTGACATGACTCTCTGACTTTTATTTTAAGTCTAGCGTCTTTGTACATTGCCTTTTGTCAATTTGAGTACCCAGATTTGAAATGAAAAGCATATTCTTGGGAATTTGGCAGAGAGACGTGTAGACAAGCAGTAGGCAGAGTTCGGTCTTTGGAAGTACTCAAGCCGTGGGTGATAATAGTACCAAGACACATTGAATGCACTCTTCCTGTTCCCTTGCATAGTTCTTGGAAATACCTTTAAATGTGGCTGCGCTGGGCCCGATGCTCTGGATTGTGAAACATCTGTAAATTATATATTATCATGATTAGTAAAGTACAAGCCAGGTGGTGCTTATAGCTTAAGAACACCTGTCAAGAAAGTCGGTGTGTTGTGCTTAGTATAGAGAGAATGCCTTTGAGTGATTTGAATATTAGGTTCATTGTTTGTAATGTAGAATTGAATTCAAGCCTTATCAAAAACAAATGTAACAACAGGTCTAGATATGACATTGGGTGATGTGTTAGATCCAGATGTAAGAGGCTCTCTTTCAATCTTATAAGTGAGCCACTTTTAAGCCTCTTTTGGTAGTCATTGGTAATAAAAAATGGACCTCTCACTCTTCCTACTCCTCTCCCCCTTCATGCACAGCACCTATTTGCCACGACACCATTTTTCTAATAGCCTGATATACTAACCAGGTGGTAAACTAATTTCCATATGCAGTTGTAGTTGTTTCTGTACGACGTCTAAATTTGCATAACAAAACTCTGCTTCTCTTTTTGGGCGAGAATGAGCAAGCAATCGTTCCAGGTAGGCACAACCAACGTAATCGTACAGTCGACGTCCGTTTAGGGATCGAAATGATTAAAACACCAATATGATATTGCTAAATGAAAAGGTGACAAGTAAGTCCAGCAAAATATGACAACGCACCGGTTAGCAGGTGCTTGTTGGTCAGTCCAGATTCAAATATGACGCTGACCCTACGAATCATCCAGGGACGTGCTGAATGTCTAGAAGGTGGCTGTACTGGAATCAGATTAACGAATGCTACTTGAGAAAGGTATAATACTGACATCAGATCAGCTCTTACTTAGTTGCACAATGGCCAATGGTCCTGCTCTATTGAGTTGATCTACTTGATCACAAAGTTTTGGGGGTGGTAGCTGGGGTGGTAATGGCCACCACTGAAATCTGATTGGCCACCCAACATGGAGATAAAAAATTCTATACAATTTCCTTTGGGCTGACAAATTCCATTGTCAATTTTGAATGTGTGTGCATGTGTCTGTGCATGCGCATGGGTCTGTGTCCTTGTGTGTGCACATGAGAGAGAATTTCCTTGCATGTGTTTATGTGTAAAGAAACAGATGGCTTGGAAAATACATTTGATTGCAGTCCTATTAAGAGAAACTTCTCATGAGAGTAATCTTTCCATACACCATCAAAGATTCTTGCTTCCCTCAAGTCTTGATTGCTCCAGCACCTTAAACAAGTTCATGATCCAAAGACGTTTATTGGATATTGGACTGTCATTAAAGCTTGTTGTTTTCCATGGTCGAGATAACCTCTGGGCATTTTCAATAGCAAAAGGCTTTAAAAAGACATTTAATAAACATATTTATTCTGCCTCTTTATATTCCTTGCCTTTGCACACAGGACATAGTGTACCCACACACAAACAAGATACTGGGGGCAATATAGAACTGAACGATAAATCAAAATAAAGCGAATAGTTCACTTGAATAGTATTAATATACTGAATATAGCACATATGACTATGTACCCTGTAAAGTGGAATAACACACCCTGGAAAGCAGAATGACTAAAGTCAGTCACTTTCCTGAATAGTTTTAAGTTCAGAAAAGTTTGCATAAATCACAGGTTTAGGGCTCGTAAAACATACATGTTTTCATTGCATAGTTCTTGAAATAGCATACACTAATATTTTAAGTTGATAGCACTCAAACAGGTCCAGATTTGAGTTGTGTGATATACTAAGCCACACTTTTTTTGACATATTAATTGAAGTAATGGTAAATACACATCTATTCGTATTTTATAAAACATTTCTATAAATATTGTTAATAAATGTTATATTAAAGTGGTCAGAAAGGCTTTGTTGAAAATTTAAAAAATGTATGGTGTGATTTCTGGATGACCAGGAAACTTCACCAGAGTTTTGCAACGCTCCCTGCAGATTTTTGATTTAATTGTTTTTAGTTTTATTATTGGATGACTTCACAAACATCAAATATGTGGTTGATGATTGTGTATCTACGATTAATTAGTCAATGTACATGCAAAAAAGGGTAGTAAAACTATCCCGAATTATCAACTTGATGCAGAGCATGCTGGGAATATTTTCATTTTATACTGAATACAAATGAGCAGAAGTCAATAAAACATAAGCAATGTGTGTCAATAGGAACATTTAAGTAACATTGAGTTGCACTTTGTAGAAACGTGAGTAAAAAACAAATTAGGGTTTACAGTGTATAATCCTCAAAATATGCCTCCACTCCCAAATCACACGGACTTCTCCACCCATTTCTGGATTATTTCTGTAAATGATGAATAATGCATGAATGCCTCTCACCCTCTAGCTTCTAATGCAGCCTCTTATTGGCATTGGCATAGCGCCACTCATGCCTCTGTCTGGGGTCCTACCCTCACAGACTCAAACTTACACCCCCCACCAATCAGTGGATTTCCCTTCCAAAAGCCAATCATCCAAGACCATGACCAAAACAATCACATTACCGACATTAGTGTTTCATGGCAATGAGCCACGTATGGAGTTACCAAAGTTTAGAGGGAGAAACATTTAGCTGACGTCCATTGTTTGCTACTCACTCCGAAACAGTTCACCGTTTGTGTTCCGTGGACCCCAAACAGAGGGGAGGCAAAGACAGACAGGGAGGGAGGGAGGGAGGGAGAAAGGACAGGCAGGGTGACAGGCTAGTTGCCGGGTCATTACCAAGGGGCGTGGGTCCTGGATATGGGGGTGAGGGAGGAAGAGCGAGGAGGACAGTATGACGGTAGCCCCCCCCCCCCCCAGCCACCCACCTATCTCTGTCATCCAGCGCCGGGACACGGCTGTGGCCGGGGGGAGGGGGGGGGTCGGGGGACAACAGAGGGAGCTGCAGTTCGAAAGAATAAAGACGGACTGTTATCTGAAGCAGCAAACCCCCCCTGGCTGCGCGGATCTGCGGCGTAGGAAATCAATACATACTCACCGAACACACTGCTGTAACCTTGTCAGACCTGAACAAGGGTACACCCGCTACAGTTGGGGGGGGGGGGGCTGAACAGGAAACGAGCTTGAGGAAGACGGGCACGAGGAAGAAGAGAAACGGAGAATCGGGGAGAGGCCCAAAACGAGAAGGATCAGCGAAAGGGTGGCGTGACGCCCTCAGCAGCTTTGGCAATATCAATCGTGTGTGTTTGCATGCGTACATGTCAATCTGGGTGCGCATGCGCACGCGAGCATGTCTGTGTGTGTGCCGCTACATGGCCTCGCCGTGCTTCTTAGCTGCCGACTCAAGCGGATCAGCTCAGACTGACCATGGCGTCGACCTGTCAGATCCTTGGACAGATAATCACCAGGGACTCAGTGACCCAGCTCTGGACACGCACGCACTCTCCTGGCCGACCAGATCAAAGGAAGACATCTCCAGGATTTCTCCAGCTGGGACCGGAGTGTTTCAACGTAAATTCACATGTGATGAACCTAAGCCCACTGGTTTCTGGTTCACACATGGGTCTAATGGATGAAAAGATTCAAGGCAAGTGATTTGAGTTAGAAACCAGAGGGTTTCTAAGAGGGTGAGACACAGACACGCACGCACACACAAAACAGACACACACGTAGGAACTCATAGCTTTACAGAGCATGTCGGGTCAGGGCTGTGACCTGAGGACAGCTAGTAGGCCTTTAAACTCACCATCTGTCACCTCAACCCATTTGCCTGGACTGCATACACACACACTATTGTGTCCCTTCACAGTGGCTGGAAGAGTAATAAGGTATCACTAATTCAATAAGAATCCAAGTTTAAATTCCCTTCGGAATGAGATGTTGTACAGGGGGCGAAACATGGACCTAGTGGCCCAGATCCTACATGGGGCCAAGACCAAGTCCTGATGGGGACGTGGGTCAAGGTCTGGGGAGGTTAGCACATGACGATGGTCGGAAGGAGGCGTATGTGGTGGCATTTTTTGGAAGACCCAAAAAGAGAATATCCATATTTAGAAAAGTAAAAGCCAGTTGTTTAAAAATAGTTTTGAAAATAAAAAATGTTTATACATTTGCAGCAATGGTACAAGGGAGAATTAGCTGGAACCAAGGAAACAACCAGCTGGACAAAAGCTGGACACTGATGTCATGTCCACACATATTTCCCTTTTGTGCCTAGAGAAGGATAGATGTTGTTATTGTAGCAACGGCCTCAAGTCAAAGTTCAACAATGCCTTGCTCAGTGCCCTGTTGTTCATATCAATGACAATAATGCTTCTCTTATTTGAGGTAGCTCTTAAATGTTTTCTACTTGCTTGTTGTTTAAGTCTCGGTATGGTTTGAGGCACGAATGTATGCACATTACGGTTTCATATGTGGCCTTTCTTTAGAAATTGCATTCTTTTATTTGTATGAACAGTTCTGACGTTTATCATTTATTTGACATGTACAGTATCTATTGATTTTGAGGAGTAGGAATATTGATTTTTTTGTAATATTTTGAGGCCAAAAACATATGGCCCTACTTGAAACAATTCCACCAAACCTGAACACTCTTCAATATTATCAGCAGGCAGGCTGGGTGGCCTGTTCCTACTGGCTAATATAGTGCCTGATTTCTGGAATATCCTGAGTAACAGAACTGTCACCCCACCATAATATATTCTTCAAGAATGAATGGCTATTCACGTATAGTTAAAACCATACATTTAAAAGTAAACAACAATTTATGAAACCCATGACTAACTGTCTATTTGATTTACCTAGCAAACAAAACATTAGCACATAGCTAGCTTGTAGCCTTTCTTAGGACAGGAACAGCCAGAGTTGGTTATCCTACAACACTTAATCCTAGAAAGGACAAGTGGCAGTATATAAATGCAGAACTGGCTACAGTAGAACATAACCTTAATAATACAACAGCCTTATGGGAGAGCAACTTTTACGATTGGCAGACTGTTATAGATATAGCTAACTAAACTTAAAACATAAACTATTTGGAGAGAAAGAAGAGAACTTCCTCCCTTGATGTAGATGAAGAACATTAATCTCAGCCATCACTCCTCCCCAACCCACAAGCCTGTCATAAGTCAACCCTAATTGAAACCCAAAACCTCGTCGTTGACATTAACATGCATTCACACTGGTTGAGAGTTTAAGGTTTGCTTAAAGGGTGAAACAAAATGAACTGGAACAGGTTTGGGTGAAAACCCAACACAAGACTTTGCCTCCCATCCTACCAACCAAACCCAATATCCTGTGGATTTAGTTCTAACAGCGTACATCATTCCCCCTAGTGGCTGGTGACTTAGTCAAATATGTTTCCACACCCGGACAAACGTCTCATTTGAGGTGAATCTCTTGTGGTTCCTCTAGGAGAGGAAGGGATATCATTATGCCCACATCAATCCAACCTGAAAGGGAACATCTAAAATACATGTGGCTTGTCTTGGCTAATGTATTGATATGGGAGCTAAGGAAAGGACTTAATGACCAGGCTCTCTGGCTCACGACGTTAACTAGTCTGCTCTTTCTTCTATCTACTCCTTTCATATCAATTATTTAAAGGTGTAATATCTGACGATGTGTCACAGCAGCTTCTTTTCCCTCCACCTCTCTCTCTTTCTCTCTCTCTCTCTCTCTCTCTCTCTCTCTCTCTCTCTCTCTCTCTAGCATTACTTTATCTTTGTAGTCACATTCACAGCAATCTTTTCACCTTTCCTTCCATCAGTCTTTCACCGTTTCCTGTCTTTCCCTGTTTCCCTCTGATGATAGATTGTGTCTGGCTGGCCTGCTTGGCTTGTGTTGGCTCTGGTCGGGTTGGCGTGGGGAGCTACAGATAAAGCTTTGGGTGAAGCTTCACCACTTCCTTCTGTCCCCATACAGTCCAAGACTGGTTCCACTGCACTGACCTGGTACGGACCGCCGCTTCTCCTCCGGCCAACCGCTCTGCAGTAATCTGACCCATGGAGCTTCAGGACAGGGAGTGGGAGACTGGAGGAATGGAGGATGTGGCAGAGGAAAGGAACAGAGTAGGTAGGAAAGAGGACAGATGGCTATGTCAGATGACGGCCAGTGACCAAGCTCTCAATCAAGTGTAACAGCTTGTCATCTGATGAATATATGACATATAGACGTGACTGGGCTTTTGAAATTATGTTCAGAAAATAACTGAACGTGCCTTTAAATTGGCTGATTCCGTGTGTGAATGTGTGTGTGTGTGTGTGTGTGCGCGCGTGTGTGTGTGTGTGTGCGTGTTTGTGTGTACGTGCGTGCTTGCGCATGCGTGCGTGTGTGCGAGCGTGCGCGTGTGTGTGTACGTGCGTGCGTGCTTGTGCGTGCGTGTGCGTGCATGTGTGTGTGTGTGTGTGTGTGTGTGTGCAGGCAGTGTACTTCCGATGGTACCTGTATGCTGAATGATAGAAGGGCAAAGTGAGGGAGGCCGACTGAGAGAGGACAGTAATAAAAGACAGAGGATAATTTAAAAAGCACGCATGCATATCTGAGTGTGGCGTCCCTGACACCCCCCTCCTCCTCCTCTTCCTCCTATCTTTTCCCAGCTCTCCACGCTCACCAGCTCTCCATTTGTCTTTTTCTCCTCATTTCCTCTCCCTCCGCTAGACAATCAATTTCCGCCCCTGGCATGGCAGAATCGCCCCCCTCCACACACACACACACACACACACACACACACACACACAAACACACACCGGCCGTCCTGGCGCTGGTCAGACGACGGAGGCTGACCTTTTCACCGATTCCCGTTATTAGAGAAACTGACATTCAAACCCCCAAGCCCCCAGGACAATGCAAGACTGCCATAACCAAGAACACACACCCATACCCCCCTAGTCACCAACCCACCTCCCGGCCCACACACCCCCACTAACCGCCACCATTTACACACATACATACGCACACCCGCACGCACATATTCACACAAGTCCCCGACTGTCAGTCATTCCCTGACAACAAACAAGATGAATCCATCCCATAAGACAGTCATTGGTTTCCCTGGTCCTCATGAAACAGTAGTCCTCTTTGGGTTCCACTGGGTCTGATAAGCAGATGGAGAAGGTCTCTGGATATCGGCAGTCAGAGGTTCTAAACAGACCGACATGCACCTTTATTAACCTGACACAAATGGATTTGGCTCCGGTGTTTCGACATTGAGGTGTTTCAAGGTTGTGATGTTTCAATGTTGAGGTGTTTCAAAACTGAGGTGTTTCAACGTTGAGATGTTTCAAGGTTGAGGTGTTTCAGTGTAGAAGTGTTTCAAAGTTGAGGTTTTTCAATGTTGAGGCACTTCAACGTTGAGATGTGTCATTGTTGTAATGTTTCAATGTTGAGGTGTTTCAACATTGAGGTGTTTAAACATTGTTGTTTTTTAGCGTTAAGGTTGTTTTAGCGTTGAGGTGTTTCATTTTTGAGATGTTTCAACGTTGAGATGTTTCAATGTTGTGGTGTTTCAGTGTTGAGGACTTTCAATGTTGTGGTGTTTCAACGTACAACTCATTACTGTGGAATGACTCAAGGAAATAGTGATTGTCAGGTCACTTCAGGCCAACTTCCTCATAACTTCCACACCACAACAGTGAATGGGTGTGTACTGTTGCATTTCTATGCAAGAACGTGTGAGTGTGTGAGTGTGTGTGTGGGGGGGGGGGGTGGCAGTGTGTTCAGGAATGGCATTTTCTATGGAAAATGTCTGGAAGACATGAATTTAGGTTTCCCAGCAATAGATGTGTTCAATGTTTCCAGAAAAAAAAAAGTTTGATCCAAAAAAACTTGGACACATCCCACTAGAAATACAGAGAAAGATAAATAAATAGTTTGAGTTGAAATGCTGTTATTAAATAGCCATTAGAACTTTGGCTTAATGAGCGTTTGAGAAGAGAAGGATGAAAAATATAATAAGATGGAAGGAAAATGTGAAGAGTGAGAGGAGTGAGGACCAAATGATTCCAATTTGCACGGGCGATGTAGCAGCTTTATAATCTCAAACAGACTGTTTATGCCGATGCCAGATTAGCATCAGAGAAGACATTTGGTGGGTGTGTGCACAAGGGCGTGTGCATGTGTGGTTCGTGTGCCGTGAACACACACTCGTTCCCCTTAATTATTTGGCGTTTTCCTCAGTGAGTGGTGTCTCTGTGTGATAATTCTGTTATTCTGGAGGTAATTGTTTCTGAGTCACATAAAGAGCCTGACCTATTGCAATCTGCTAGATGGAGCTTTAATAGTAGCACCAATTGTATTGTGATAGTAGAGCCTCCCCAATCAGCAGTGTATCTTTAAACAACAGCATTCAGCAAATAAATACTACAGTAACCCAATGGAACATATACAGATATGATGTGGGCATGACAGACGGAGTTTGCATGCGTGTGTTTGTGTGTGCGTGCACGTGCGTGTGCGTGTGTGTGTTAGTGCTTGTGAGAGAGACAGTGCGTGCTGCGGTGTTTACTTACCCGAGAGCCTTCCAGCATCACTCACCACTAAGATCTCCTGCGGGCGAGGTCCACAATAGGTGTGTGTGTGAACGGGTGGCCGGGCCAGTAGAACAGGTCAAGCATGTGACCAGCCAAGGCTCAGGGCCACAAGGGCGTGTGCCGTAGAAACGCTCTTCTGGGAAACAGTGAGAGAAATGTGTGTGTGTGTGTGTGCGTGTGCAAGCACGTGTGTTCATGTGGTGTGTGTGTGTGTGTGTTAGCGTCCGTTGAAAACACAACCTGCCCGAGGGGAGAGGGCAAGAGGGAACATTCCAACTCCTCTCGAATTGACTCCTTTCTTTTCCACCACTCACAGACTCGAGTCATTATCACCTGTCACTATGGTTATGGACAGACCACACTGCTACGCTGTTCATCAGCTGTATGTACATTTCAATTCACGCACGGTATGTATGATCTGTGTAGTATGTACAGTCCATTCAAAAGGATTTGGACAGATGAACATTTTGTCCAATAATGCAAAGACATTATTACTCGGTTGCATATTCTTTGCATCCCTTGATTGCCTGAAGTCTGCAACTCATTGATATAACTTGACTCTGGGTGCCTTCCCTGGTGATCCTGTGCCAATCCTGCGCTATATCCGAATTCCACCGCTGCTTGTTTAAAAGACGTTTTCACCTTTGTATTCGAATATGATGCTATTGTTGACCTCGCCAGAGTATTCTTTTTCGTCTTAATGCACATTTTGCCACTTCTAAAGTGTTGATCACTTTTATTGTGTTTGACTGCCTCAGAATGGCCTGCTTGACTTTCATTTACACTCCTTTGGCCCTTGTGTTACAAGTGAGCTGTGTGTATGCATGTGTATTTCCGGGTGATCTGGCACACATACTTCCTCTATGCGATGATTCAAGATGGACACATGGAGCCGGGGACCCAGATTCACGTGGACGACCAGATTTCACCCAGAGCCTTGAGCGACTGCAGCACCAGAGGCCAGGGGTGGTGCCCACTGACCCTTTCCCTAGAATCAGACACCCCTCCCCCTCCACACACACACACACACACACACACACACACACACACAGACGCATAGACATAACACAGAAGGCTCTCGATTACAGGCCTGGCCCCTTCCACCCTCCATCCATCTCTGGAACGCACACGCAAATACACACAAATCGAGCTGAGCGTATACATATACAGACTCAAAGCTGGACACACACATGAACTGTGTGTAGTGGAAACATGCTAATTCTCAGCAACATGCAGACAGGTTTAATGACAAATGGATATGCATCCACCCTCAAACACACAAATACTGACAGTGAGTAGCCCTGAGTCACGTTTCCAGCTCCAGGTAGGGAATTTTCCAGTGTCCAGGCCTGAAAGTGAGGCCTCTCCCTGAGGTCACAGATGAGAGAACAGCCATGTTGAAATCCAACCATTAGTTAGTGTGCGAGGATTTTGACCAATACTGTCAGTTTTGTCTGTGTGACTGTCAGTTTTGTTAACACGAAGTCTCATCTCTGCCTACATTCTGATCCCCATTCCCTCCCCCTCTCTGACAATGAATTTCAACTTGACACATTGAGACATGGAGGGAGTGATGAAGGGAGTAACAGAAGAGGAGTGAAGAGAGTTTTTTTTTTTTTGCAACTCTGTCCTTAACCCCACTGCCCGCACAATCTGACCTATAAAATCTAAATCGGGGCAGGAGGGGACCCTCTAATCCCCCCCATCCAAACCCCCATAGCTGCCTAGTGTCAACCATTATCTGTGCTGTCCACACCTTGCATTCCTGGGCTCCTTGGCTATCTATAGACTTTAACCCCAGCAAACAGCTTGGTCAAGGTTGGACAACGACAACAATGAACTCAGTCACGCCATTCATGGACAAAAACAGAGGGAGAGTGAGGAAAGATGTCATACTAGGATGCGCAGTCAAGGCCAGGGGACACTGATAAGGAG
Organism: Esox niger; assembly: GCA_016801105.1. Lineage (NCBI taxonomy): Eukaryota > Metazoa > Chordata > Actinopteri > Esociformes > Esocidae > Esox > Esox niger. The sequence goes on from JACXGJ010006890.1 coordinate 20,420, forward strand.
GTGAACTTTGAACCTCCCTTCGTGGCCTGACGTATCATTGGTCACAGCAATGAATGCAAGCCGAAGGCACTGGCTGCTAAACAGACCCAACAGCATTCAGTACTTATTGAATGGACACCATTAATTTCCCGTTCCTTTCCAAAAAGAAGTGCCTAAAGATGAAGCATGGCTGTGTGTTTGACTGCATCTCTGAGTGCACTAAATCCCTTTCATTTTCTTTGGATCAGCGTGAGATACAGGAGTTATTGGCACATTGTGGGCTTTCAGTATATGTTTATCGAGTGGTTAGCGAATGGTTTATAAATGGTTGTGTTATGTTCAGTAATCATGAGGCAGTATCCAAATCAGAAACCGTGGGACCATTCAGAACAATGAAGGCTATCCTTCAGTAAAGCACTGATCTAGGATCTTGCTTAGCCTGATCTAGCTTAGCCTTTTCCAATTCAGGGATTTACCAGGAACCCAGGAAAGCATTTAACTGACATTTGGTCAGCCATAAGAGGCAACTTTATGCTTAGCTGTATGTCGATTAATGAGTGGCTGTGTAAAGTAATGGTCAGTGAGTGGCTGCTAAGTAGCGTTTATTTTGTGTTCATAACCACCTTACCACAGCAGACAGACTCATGTACACGTAGAGGATAAGCATGTAGGTTTCTGTACATGGTAGACACTTTTAAAAAAGCCAAGCACTCCAATATAGCCACAGGCCTGAATGCACACACACACACACACACATAAACACACACACACACACACATCACACACACAGACACAAATACTTTGACCACGTTCCATTCAGTAACATTCCCAGGCCAAATAACAAAACCACAGCCTGTGAAAACACGCTTTCTTAAGTCTTTGGAGAATCTTCAACTGTAAAACACTGTCGGGGGAAAAAAATCCATGGAGTTTATAGGGACTGTGGGTCATGCTTGTATAGATTTTATAACAGTGACAAATGCATTATGCTTTTCACATAAACCAGTTTCGGGAGCCCCAGTAAAGCTGCATAGGCCTGAATGCTTCGTGAGTTTATAACACAATGAATTTATCAAAGACAGAAAGAGAAACAATGGCACTGATTTGTTTTATTTTCCCGCCTGGCCGGCTCTGCCGGAGGCCAGTTGCAATGTTTAACAAGGAGAAAAGAGGCGACTGCTGCTGCTATGGCTCCAGAGGTTGGAGAAATAAAGGCAAACTGGAAAAGGAGGAAGTATTGTAAAGCTGTGTTGCTCAGGTCTCACCTGCATGCTAACGTGAAACAAGTTGTTCAATAAGAGCAGAACACACGCAGCCTTTTCATTTTGATGGAGGTGTGTTAAACACCAACACCACTGTCTCTCTTCTAATGATGGAGTTGAAACAGTTAAAGGTGGGTTTAGTTGGTGGGATTTGCTGGATGTAAATAGTGTTGATATATCTCAGTAAACACGGATGGTAAGGATAGTGAGGTGATCATTGGGCTATTGGGTATAACATCTTTGACCGGATTGTCAGATATCATGACATGCTAACCAACATCTGGGGACTCAGTCAATGTCCATAAAGGATCCTGATGTGCATCTGTGTACACATGTTATTTTCAACACTCAACCAAAGAGAGCAGGTACATGACGTGTAGGTAACATGATGTACTGCATGTGACATGCGTGTGACCTCTAGGTGACGCGTGACACGTACATGACATGTAGGTGACCTCTGCCCTGTGCGCTCAGAGACAGTCTGCAATGCGTCCACAGCCACAACACCAAAGCAGCGTTACCTTGGAAACAGTTTACTTAAAAAAAACGACAGGCTGCGCTATCCCTGCCCAACAGGTAAGATGACACAGCATATGTTACACGACCCTGTAAGAGCTTGTCCCACCCGGACCAAACATATCACCAGACGCACACAAACAGAACACACAAAGAACACAGACAACAAACACACAGGCTTTTTTCATGAGGCTGACTCCCAGCAGCTCACGTTTCCATGTCATCCACACGTTCGACCTGCTCCAAATATCCAGCCACAAGACACAAAAACAACAAGTTTATACTTTCGTTTTTTTTATTAATTGTTTTTTCAATAAAGGGACAAAATGGGTGTGTGAAGAGGATAATGCAGACAACTGCCAGAAAAGACAGACAGTGGTTTCCCCAATACGACTGAACAGAGACCAGAAACAAATACAATGTAAGAACTAACTTTGTCCAATGACCTTCGGCCACTCTTTAAAAAATAAAGAAATAATATTAGAACCAAATATAAAAAGAAAACAAAAAACGATCCATTCCATGTCTGTTTTGAACAGAGCATTTAGGTAATAATAAATAGTAACTCCCATAGTAAAAGATAAAGTTCAAGTTACAACAAACAGCTCTCAGAACAAGAATAGAAAAGGCTGATAACAAAATATTCCGCATTGCCATTTACAAAAAAGTCTCAAACTCAAGCAGGCTTCTCCGCATCTCCATTTCATTATGATTTTTAAATATGCTTTGCATATGAAAGTATATCCAATCTAAATATAAAGCACCATTTAGTATTTGGCAATGAAAAAAAAAAAACCTGCAAAACATTGATTCTTTTAAAAATTCATTTATTTTGAAGTGTTTTTTTAACGATGTACTGCATATGAAGTAAATTTTTTTCATTCTTATGATGTTGGAATGTAGTCAGGTGGGAAAGACAGAAGCACACAGAACAGCCCGACGTCAGCTTGCATTACTGCATACAGAATGGCAGCAGAGGGAGGAGGTCTAAAACAAACCAAAGAAGATATGTACAACCACCTGTGCGAGCAGGAAACAGCGCGGCAGCCATCTTATGGCCCACTGCGCCCAATGTCACATACGTACGTTATTTTTATTGGGTTTTCTTTTATTTCTTTAAACATACAAATAATTTGCACTATATTATCCTGCCAAATTAAAAAAATATACTGTGGCAGCTTGTTTTTTTTTTCCACTACCAAAAAAGGTACGTAAATACCTTGAGAGAGAACAAGCAACAGTTCAAAATACGAGCCTCAATATAAATACTATAGTGCTACTCTAGGTGAACACTGAATCAAATACCATTCTAGAAATACAGAAAAAAGTAGACCATAAATGTGTTTAACCATAGGAATTGACATGAGTGTGCATTTTCCTATATTTAAGTTCTCTATTATATATTCATATATAATCTTTAACCTTTCCCCAATGCAAATTGTATTCAACCTGAAGAGCCGCGAAGAGTCAAGGCAAAAAAAAAGTCACAGATTTTTTTTCCATTTTATATATACTGTGATCGGGTCTTGAACATCACAAGACGAAGAGGAAAAGAGTAACCACAACCAACTTAAATACAGCTTCCCCTAAAGATAATGAAGTGTTATAAAAAATGTTTTAATATTTATACAAAAGAAAGTCTTGCAGAGTGAGCAGCAAGTTTATCATCTAGCAGAGGGAATTTTGCACTGAGTGTGTCACTGGGGTTTCTTGGGGCTGAACAACAAAGGTCAGGGGTGAAGGATGAGGTTCACGGAGTGGTGGTGGGAGTCTGGGTGGAGTGGCTAGCAACAGATTCTGTATTGGTCACTATGTAAAACAATGGATCCCAAGCCATCAGTCAGCATTTTAGCCAGTTTTCCCTTAAGCGTAAACCTGTAAACTGGGAAAACTGAACAGTGCACTTTTTTGTCCTATAAACGTCAGTCTAACGTGAGACTTGACCTCTGTACCTACGTTATATCAACGTTAGACCTGACCTCTGTACCTACGTTGTATCAACGGTGGACAATGTTAGAGTATCTGTAGAGACTCTGAGGCAGAGTGACAAGTGCTTTATCACCATGGACTGGGGCGGATGTCAGCAACTCAATGAGGAAAAACACTCCCCCTTCACGTTAACACAAATGGAAAACAGTAAATAGAAATAAGGGAAAAAAGGTTAATCTGCCCTGTATATCATCAGCGTCTGAATCTTGTATCTCTTTTTAAAGCCCTGGCATGAGTACATCTGCCTTTTCCGAAAAAAGCACACAAAAAATATGAAAACGTTCTTTCTTTCAAGTTTAGGCAATTCATAGTTGATCATCATTGATGGATAGAGCGTTTAAATGAATTGTAAATAATAACAATTGCCCCCAAAAGTACTGCATTCTGTTAGCTTCTAATTCCACGTAACTGTTCTGACAAGCTTGTATTCTTTCGAATGCCCTCGTATTGTCTGGTGTGCCGGGAGCTTAGATACTTCCTGCCCCACGAGCACACAAGCAGCATCGGAGGTTTGTGCTACTGCAAATACATGACAACTCTCAAGTCTTCACAACATTAGAAAAGTCCCACAAATTCAGGATTGTACATTACAGAGTACCTTTGTGTTTAGTACCTCCGCACGGGAAATAAAACACACAACCAGTTCAGTTCTACACAATACTGCCTGTATCATGCCTGCTTAAAACCTCACAATTTAAAGATACTATAACACATGTCATAGGTAGATAAAGTATGATTAACCAGAATTCTCCAAAGTTTCTGTATAATTATTATCAGTTAATCGTATAAGTCACAGTTGACTTTAGCAGACAGGTACTTGATGCAAGAACCTTTACTCTGGGTGGATTAGCCAGCCGTTGCCCCAAGCTCATAGCAGATAGGAAGATTATTAACCAATGCAGTTTCAAAGGCACTCTTTTTTTTGTTTTACCCAATGATAGTACAAATTGAAATCTTAACGCATCCTTGTCTTTTTTTTGAAGAAATCCAAAGGCTGTCACTGCTTTGCATTTTAGAAGCAAGCAAATTCCTAGATAATTTTTTAACCCCATGGGGACAGAACATCTTTTAGAAAGATGAAGGTTAAGTGCGATATTTCCAGGTCGTCCAGAGTGGGTTAAGCTGCAGACGGTTCGTCCTCCATGTTACAACACAAAACTCTACATGATATGTGTCACAGAATGTATGCAGCATGGCCGTTCCTTGTCTTTTCTTTTTTTTTTTTGAAAATAAAAAACAGAACAAGAAAACAGCAACACATTATTTTACTCAACAACTAACCAACCGGGGACAATGTCTTTTTTTTAAAATTAGCCAAAACATACCATGCATGCCGTCTAATTATCAAAAATGAAAAAGGAAAAGAAAACAAATGAAACAAAATAAGTACACGACATGTAAATTATTGCACAAGAGAAAGGCTCGAAGTTTTGCGTCAATGCAATAGTATTGCCCCTATACAGATCATGCATTCAACGGGTAATGGAAACTGGGCTGTGCTGGTGCAGAGCACATTGTCTTAGCTTCCACCAGACCGGTGAAAGAAGAGGGTTGAATCTACAGGGGGCGGGGGAGGTCGGGGGCCGGGGAGGGCTGATGACAGGCAAAGCCCCCCCTCCGCTACTCCGACTTAATTTCGGCACTCAAGGGGCGGTCACTGTGCCATTTTTTCATGTGTTTCTCCAGGGTGCTGTACACGCTGAAGGGCATCTGGCAGATCTCACACTTGTACACGTCCTTGCCGATCTGCCCGTGCGTCTTCATGTGGCGCGTGAGCTTGGAGCTCTGGGCGCAGGCGTAGTTGCACAGCTCGCACTTGTAGGGCCTCTCGCCCGTGTGGCTGCGCCGGTGCACCGTCAGATTGCTGCAGTTCTTGAACACCTTGCCGCAGTACTCGCAGGTGTCGCTGCGCCGGCTGCTGTCCTTGGAGCCCGGCCGGGTCAGCGGAGCCCCCAAGTGGGGCGTGCTGCCCCCGCTCCCTGTCCCACTGCGGCCCGACACGCCCCCGTCCAGCTCCCCGGGAGGCGTGGAGAAGCGAAGGCTGCCGTTCTCCGACGAGTGCTCGGAGGGCGAGGAGGCGAAGGGCGATTGTCGGGAGTCCCCACCGAAGTTCAGAAAGGGGTCCTTGAGTTGTCGGGAGGCGGCGTAGCCTGCCAGCCACTGGGAGTAGACGTTCTCTGTGTTGGGGATGGTTGGGGTGGGCAGGTCGAACTCTTTCTCCAGCTTGATGCGTTTGGAGAAGGGGCTGAGCGGGCTGGGGTTGCCCACGAGCAGCTTCTTGGAGAGGCCCACCGCGGCGGCTTCGCTTGGGGATGAGCCGCGCCCGTTGACGGCCACGGCGGAAACACAGCCCTCCTCGCCGCGGTCCGACTCGAGGGCCGAGTCCTCGTCACAAAGCTGGCGGTGCGGGTGGTCGCGGTGGTGGCGGAGGTGCGTGTGGTTCTCCTGGCCGAGGACGTTGCGCTTGTGTGCGTGAAAGGCTTCGCTGAAGTGCTGCATGCTGGCCGCCAGCCCCATGCCCTGCATCACGTCAGGCAGTGAGCGGGGGATTGAACCCTCCTCTCCCCCCACCAGGCGACCCCCAGCTCCCATGCTGCCGTTGTTCTCGTGGTGACGAGCCGCCTCTAGACTTAGGCTGAAGTGGAAGCTGTTGTTGTTCCTCCGGGCTCCGTCCGCGTTCTCCTCCTCCTCCTCCTCCGCCTCCTCTTCCTCCTCTTCCCCCTCTTCTTCTTCCTCCTCCTCCTCCTCTTCCTCTTCCTCCTCTTCCTCCTCCTCTTCGCCGTTCTCCAGTCGCAAGCGGTTATTCTCGCTCTTAAGCTTGGCCACCACCGACTTGAGGGCGTTGCTCGCGCTGCCCATCCGCTCGCTGGTCCCAGGCTCGGGCGAGGAGGCCGCCGAGAGCCCGTCTTCGGACTTGCCGGTGTTGGGCGAGCCCGACTTGTGCATGTGTGTCTTCATGTGGCGTTTGAGCTTGCTGGCCTGCGTGCAGGCGTGGTCGCAGAGGTGGCACTTGTAGGGCTTCTCGCCCGTGTGGCTCCGCCGGTGCACGATGAGATTACTCTGGAACTTAAAGTTCTTGCCGCAGAACTCACACGACTTGGACTTCAGAGGAGTGGAGGGCTGGGGGCCCGACGAGGGCAGGGGGGTGGTTGGGGTGGTCTGGGAACCCGAGGGGGACTGCATGGACGGCAGCATGGGAGGAGGTGTGGACAGGTAGGGAGGCTTGCCCCCTCCCCCCCCACCGCCGCCGGGCTGGAACGGTTGGAGCAGCCGTTGCATAGGGCTGGGCCGGTTCGGGGAGTGGGGAGGGGTGGACCCTGAGGTGTTGCCTGCGAGCTCCCTCAGCCGGCGAGAGAAGTCCATGGCCGGTGGGGGGTCCAGGGGTATAGGGGGGTTGAGGCGCAGCACCCTGTCGAAGGCACTCGGGTGGTGGGCTGCCAGCGCCAACTCCTCCGGGCTCAGGTGGTGCGTGTCCAGGTGGTGGCGCGGAGGTGGGCTGAAAAGCGGGGGCGTTAGGGGGAAACGTTGGCTCCCGCCCCCTCCTTCCCGGCCCCCCGAACCCGATCCGGGCATGCGGAGGAGGCTGAAGGGGCTGGCCTCGGGCAAGTGGAGGCCGTGGAGGGGGGGCTGCGAGGGGCAGTCTGCACCTCCGCTCATGGAGGACGGTCTGCCCATGCGGGGGGTGAGGGGGCTGCCGTGACCGTGCTCGTTCTCCAGGTAGATGCGGAAGCCGTGGGTATTCTGGGCATGCTGGAGCAGGAACCAGGCGCTCCCGTAAGCCTGTTTACAGGTGGTGCAGGTGTAGGTAGTGGGCTCCTCTTTACCTGTAGGGGACACAGGGGACACATTGTTACAGTCACTTTGAAGACAAGAGTCTTCACGTTTCAATAATGACGTTGGAATCATGTTATTTGAATTATGATGTTTGAATCATGACATTTGAATCATGACGTTTGAATCATGACATTTGAATCATGACGTTGGAATCATTTCATTTGAATCATGATGTTGGAATCATGTCATTAGAATCATGACGTTTGAATTATGACAATTGGCTCGTTGTTGTTTAGATCAGTGCTGCATTTCAAGTGTGTGCTGATTGTCTTATGGATAATGACAAATTATCCAAATGCTTTTAGAAAGTCAGTCTCATGTAATTACCAGGCAGCATGTTTCTGACAAAGACAAGACTTAAAGAAAGGAGCAGAAAACAAACCTTATTCAAGTCACGCCTCACATGATCAGCAGTAGTGACAGAACTCCTGACAAGCTAAGTGTGTGTATGCACGTGTATGTGTGTGAGTGTGCGTATCACAGCTTCCTCTAGCCTGCTTTGGGACACTGGTCTCCCTGCAGACTGTGAGTTGCCTCTCAGCTTGCTACAAAACAAACAATGACTGCTGTCCCCACAGGGAACACACTCCCATTGATGTAAGAGATGTACAGTAAGAGAAAAACAGCAACACAGAGCATATAAGAAACCTAACTCATATCAGATACTAAAGCAGTACTCAAATAAGGCACTAATGCAGTATTCATATCAGGTCCTAATTAGGTTTAACTTTATTGTCACTGAACAGTACGAGTACAGTACAACAGTACAAGCGGAGTAATTCTAGGAGAAGGCAGTACAGGAGTAATAGTAAGAATAGAGTACTCATAGCAGATCGAGGTACAGCACTTGGGAGGATGAGATCACGCCACTACACGTGTTCTGTTAGTTAAGACAGAAATCCGTTCACTGGTTTGAATCCTTAGTGAACGGTGGATCCTGCTCGCACACACACAACGCACACAAACGCACACACACACACACACACACACACACACAGAGAATTGAAAGTATAACACGGCGCGTTATTAGAAACGCCCTCTTAATTCCTGCCCACTGAAGTATTCCGCTGCATGTGACAGCAAAGGAACATTTAAAACAATAATTGACTTTGAATGGCTCTCTGACAATGACCTGTGGTCTGCTTCACAATGCATGTGTAATCTCATTAAGCCCAGCCAGCTCCTCCATCAGCTCATTTACAAGATTAGATAATAAACGGGCCGCGCTGAAAGCCTTTCAGTATGAAACCCGTTATGTGGACGCAGACTCACGGGCGGTCACACGCACGACGGAAAAACACAGCGCTGATTATTTCATTTAATAACGACTGCCGCTTCGCTGCTCTACTGGCCTAAATACACGTAGTGCACCGCACGGCACGAAAGTACTCAGACACCAACCAAGACACACAAACACACACACACACACACACACACACACACAAACATGTGTAATCCTGACAGGAAATGTGACACACATAGATAGGCCTGGTGAAGCATACTGTAGTCGTCATTGAGCTAGCTTCACCGCAGTCTCTCGGTCCACCTGTAACTGTGTCATTCAGTCCGTACTCCCTGGGACTGTCCACAGGTTGGTTCAACCTCCCGTTAATTACCGTACAACTCCCAGATAACACTGGAGACACCGACACATGCCAGCAGGAGATGAGGACTTCAGCGAGCTTCCAAGATAAGACTTAAGACAGCCCCAGGTGAGCCAGAGGAATCAAGCTGTAACAGGCGCAGTCGTATAATTTTACCAAAAACTGGAACATATACATGACAGAACTTTCTAATTGCGAATGAGCCATTTAGATGAAGTAAAGGGATCTATAAGTTTCATTCTCAAAATGACAAGCCAACAAACAGATAAATAAACACAATGTCAAAGGCCTTAGACACAGTTTGGCAATAATTATGGAGGATTCATTTCCAGGTAAACAGCAATTTTGTGATGAAGTGCTGTATAGCATGTAAAACTCCCTGATAAACAGACAGGGGCCAGTCACTAAATCCTTCATACCGCTGCTAAATGGCTGTCAGTTTGAACCAGGAGAATTAGCAACAACACTAACAGCGATTTACGGTTTACCTCACCGCTTTTCCCTCCGAAACTGCAATTTACCCAAAAAACAAAGGGTCAGCATATCACCAAAAACAGCCATCAGTTAAAGTGTCGGTGTCTAAATCACAAATAACCTTGTCCTCTCCGCTTCATAGTGGGTACACAGAATAGCGTGTGAGTAAGACGTCTCTGCTCTCAGTGTATGTATGTGTGTGAATGTGCGTGTGTATACGTGCGTGCGTGCGTGTGCGTGTGAGAAGCCAGGAGGGGGGTGAGTGAAAGGCGGGAGAGGCGACGGTTGGGTCGGATAATCCTGTTAAGATCCAAACAGGGGAGTGCCTCTGGATCTCTGCCCTCGATGCTGTACCCTCCCCCGGTCACTCAGACCCCTTTGTGCTCCGTTCTGTCTGAGTCTGGCTCACTGTCTGAGCACTGGGAGGTTTCACACAAACACATACATGCGCGCACACACACACTTATCTTTCACCACCTACAGACTAGCATTAGCTAGTAAATTATGGATAATTAGAATCAGCTGAAATGTCTGTTAATTGTGGCCACCTGCTGAGGGCATTATTTGCATTTTAATTTTTTTTCTCTGTCATTTTAATTCTCCTCACATAGACCGTTTATGGATGTGCAAAATCCTTGGAGAAAGTTTCAGTGATTGGAAATGTCTGAAATACAAGCTACCCAGAACATAAAACAGCTTGCCTTTAATTCAGCCATCTCTTAGTTCATTAAAGAACTCTATTGACTGCCCAGAGCTCAGGAAAAGACGGAAAGAGACACAATCGTAGAGGGAGAGAAAAAGACAAGACAGGGAGACAAAATGAGAGAGCTAGTCATAGAAAAAGAGAGAGAGAGATGAGAGACACGGAGATAGGCCACGCGGTAGACAGAGTGAGGGAGCAGTAATTTTCCGTGCTGCTTGGCTTTAACAGTGGGGATGTCAGAGCTATGTAACCAGCCATGAGCTATCAAAGATATAGAGATGGAGAAGTGAGAGAGGGAGAGATATAGAGTGAGCTGCCACACACAGAGTTGGACACACTACCTGCTGTGTATTTCAGTGCTCTACACACACACACACACACACACACACACACACACACACACACACAAACATACACTGACCCACTGTATATACACATATCCCGTATCACACATGCTCCAAAATATTAAACTGTCCCTACTTTCATATCAAAACACACACACACACACACACACACACACACACACAACTCCATGTTGTGATTTTACCGTGATTGGATGTTCCAAATGCAGGAACATTTAATCATATATATTGCATAATATGATTAGTCCAAAAACATGTAAGTGACAAGAACAATTTGTTACTGAAAAAAAGACAACATTAGTAACGTGAATAAATCCTTTTAGTGCAAGTACGGCAAAATAGTACCACAATAATACTGCAATGTGGTCAAAAAGTGTGTTATCAAAGACAATATCACAATAGGAAACAATTCCTTTTTCTCAGTGCACAAACACACACTGACCACCACGCATGTACGCAGAGCAGTACAGCCCATTAAGTTGAGGAAACTGGCTACTTAGACGTAAGAATGTAGAAGAAATCTTGACACGCACACACACACTTGGGTGGCACACACACACACAGTCAGTGTGGCTTGATAGTGAAACATGAGTCTGGATGGAAGGACAGTGTGTGTGTGTGTATGTGTGTGTGTGTGTGTGTGTTGAAACTTCCCCTCTTGCTACGGCTCTCTAGGGAAACACAACACTCTGTGCAGATCGCTTTACTGGGGCAAAAATAACTCCACTGTGCCAAGCTGTGAAGACACCCACCCACACACACTCACACACAAACGCACACAGCCTGTCAGAAGCATGGTAGCAAGCACGACAGCCAAGCAGTACTAGATACAGTATGGCAAAAAAGCATCATACATACGTGTTCTATCAGTACTGAGAATAAGCAATTTCTAAAAGAGAGGGGGGTGTCTGTCGCGGTAGAGAGACGACATCTCTGTGCCCAGTCTGGATGGGTGGTACTGGCAAACAAAGATGGATGCCAGCTTTAAACAGTCTGGGGGCCTGAGTTCCAGACATTTGTAGTCTCCTATTACTCTTCCATCTTGTCACCTCCACCTGCACCGCCAACTCCCCAACCCGTAAAACACAAACAGCCCAAACACACTGTCCTAACAAATACTGTCCTAACACCCACTGTCCTAACACACCCTGTACTAACACACACTGTCCTAACACACACTGTCCTGACACACACTGTCCTAACACCCACTGTCCTAACACCCACTGTCCTAACACACCCTGTACTAACACACACTGTCTTAACACACCCTGTCCTACCATACCCTGTCCTAACACCCACTGTCCTGACACCCACTGTCCTAACACCCACTGTCCTGACACCCACTGTCCTAACACCCACTGTCCTAACACACCCTGTCCTAACACACCCTGTACTAACACCCACTGTCCTGACACACACTGTCCTAACACACACTGTCCTAACACAC
>JACXGJ010006891.1:0-32569 GCA_016801105.1 Esox niger
GCACAATTAGTAGTTTATTTGCAAATAGAGAGACGCGTCAAATGCTTACCGAATAATCATTTGAGGAGTCTCTGGAGTAAATTACATGTACAGCTCGTATTTATAACAGTCAAAGGGGTGTGGTATAATGCTGCACCTCTGTGCTAACTCAATAGAATACATTCCTTTTGTTCTATTACCACCTAGGCCTGACACAAAGCGCATACTGTCCTTCTCCACATGGGTAACCTCTTCAACACATTTAGGGCTTACAGCATCCTGCCATATTGTTCCCTGTTGTGTTTACCTAAAGGGACAACTGCCCCTACCGTCCCCCACAATCACATTCCTAAGGAACAAAGGACAGATACCCTTAATGGTTTAGGCAGTTGAGCAGATGGTCAGAGAACCTAAAGATTGTCTGAAATAATACAGATGCATGTCACAACCAAAGACCAGAGTTACATACCATGTAATAGATAAGCAAGCATGTCTCCAAAATACATTAGTTATGAAATTGCCACAACAAGGTCAAGGGTCACTGAGCTTCCCAAACCAATTTTGAGTTCCAATAATTGGTTCTAAAGATTTTGAAATCAGTAAAATGACAACAGTGCCCAAATTTTTGCACATGCCTAATTTTGTTCGAACAATTATTGCACACTTCCTGTAAATGGTATAAACTTCGTTTCACTTCTCAAATATCACTGTGTTTGTCTCCTATATGATATATTTAACTGATTTTTTTTATCCTAAGGAGCAAAAAAAAAAAAAAAAAAAAAGAAAATCATGGAAATTAACAAGGTTGCCCAAACTTTTGCAGACCACTGTATATGTACAGTATACATACATTAACAATCAGATGTTTGGACACATTGATACTGCATATGCATGTACATCTATACCTATCTATCCATCGATCTATCTATCTATCTCTGAATGTGTATCTCAGAAAAAAATATTAAAAAGTTACCTGTCACTTGTTAGCGAGATTCTTTATGTGTTTAAAGTCTGTATGGGAGGCGTGAATGAATGAGGAGTTCAGGCGGTGCATGCGAGCTGTATGGGAGACCTATTAAAATAGGAATACATCTGCTACACAATCAGAGCCTGTATTGACAGAATTTTTGCCAATGGACCTCTCCAGTGTCAGTTAATTATTTCATCCCTTGCTGCTGCTAGATTCTGAATTGGACATGTTTGAAATGCTTCCGTTAAAGTTGAGTAAGTTGAACATTTATTTGACACTGATAATTTAGCTATGAAATCATAGCCTGCATTTGATTAATTTTTTTGTCATTCAGTAAAATATTTATCCTTCCACTCTCTTACTTTCTCATCTGCTCTTGAATTGCTTTCTGAAAGCCAATGGAATAGAGGGATCTGGAGCATCGGGTAAGTTGACTCGTTATGTAACATTTAGCATCAGGAAAAGAAAAATATGATTGTTTCCTGACCAAGATATCTGTATACCTAACTATATAATGTATATACAGTATATATATGTACAGTATACATAAATTAACAATCAGATGTTTGGACACATTGATACTGCATATGCATGTACATCTATACCTATCTATCCATCGATCTATCTATCTATCTCTGAATATGTATCTCAGAAAAAAATATAAAAAAGTTACCTGTCACTTGTTAGCGAGGCGTGAATGAATGAGGAGTTCAGGCGGTGCATGCGAGCTGTATAGGAGGCGTGAATGAATGAGGAGTAATGGGTTGAACCCAGTCGACTGAAAGGCAACCGTCTCCGTATCCCCCCTCCATGCAGACGGGTCAATCTGTGGGGTCAATTCCAAATGCGTCAACACTGTTGGCAGCTACTACTGTCAGTGTTCACCCGGATTCACCAACTACAACTTCCGTCAAGGCCTTTGCGTGGAGATACAGTGTAATGTGTATGAACCCGACAATCAGACTGGCTCAGATCTGGACAGTCTCTTGCTTCTGGTCAGACAAAACTGTATGCTACTGGCCAACTCTGGAGGGGTCAGAATGAACAATACTGGAGAGGAGCTGTTGCAGGTAGTAAGCCTCATCAGAGAACACGCACACATACAGTGGGGAGAACAAGTATTTGATAGGAAGGTTTTCCTACTTACAAAGCATGTAGAGGTCTGTAATGTTTATCATTGGTACACTTCACCTGTGAGACACAGAATCTAAAACAAAAATCTAGAAAATCACATTGTATTATTTTTAAATAGTTCATTTGCAAGTATTTGATACATCAGAAAAGCAAAACCTAATATTTGGTACAGAAACCTTTGTTTGTAATTACAGAGATCATACATGTCCTGTAGTTCTTGACCAGGTTTGCACACACTGCAGCAGGGATTTAGACAGACCTCATACAGACCTTCTCCAGATCCTTCAGGTTTCGGGGCTGTTGCTAGGCAATACGGACTTTCAGCTCCCTCCAAAGATTTTCTATTGGGTTCAGCTCTGGAGACTGGCTAGGCCACTCCAGGACCTTGAGATGCTTCTTACGGAGCCACTCCATAGTTGCCCTGGTTGTGTGTTTCGGGTCTTTGTCATGCTGGAAGACCCAGCCACGACCCATCTTCAATGCTCTTACTGAAGGAAGGAGGTTGTTGGCCAAGATCTTGCTATACATGGCCCCATCCATCCTCACCTCAATACGGTGAAGTCATCCTGTCCCCTTTGCAGAAAAGCATCCCCAAAGAATGATGTTTCCACCTCCATGCTTCACGGTTGGTATAGTGTTCTTGGGGTTGTACTCATCCTTCTTCTTCTTCCAAACACAGTGACTGGACCAAAAAGCTCTATTTTTGTCTCATCAGACCATATTACCTTCTTTCATTCCTCCTCTGGGTCATCCAGATGGTCATTGGCAAACTTCAGACGGGCCTGGACATGCGCTGGCTTGAACAGGGGGACCTTGCGTGCACTGCAGGATTTTAATCCATGATGGCGTAGTGTTTTAGTAATGGTTTTCTTCGAAACTGTGGTACCACCTCTCTTGAGGTCATTGACCATGTCTCGTCGTGTAGTTCTGGGCTGATCCCTCACCTTCCTCAAGACCATTGATGCCCCATGAGGTGAGATCTTGCATGGAGCCCCAGACCAAGGGAGATTGACTGTCATCTTGAACTTCTTCCATTTTCAAATAATTGCACCAACAGTTATTGCCTTCTCACCAAGCTGCTTGCCTGTTGTCCTGTAGCCCATCCCAGCCTTGTAAAGGTCTACAATTTTATCCCTGATGTCTTTACATAGCTCTCTGGTTTTGGCCATTGTGGAGAGGTTGGAGTGTGTTTGATTGAGTGTGTGGACAGGTGTCTTTTATACAGGTAATTAGTTCAAACAGTTGCAGTTAATACAGGTAATGAGAGGAGAACATGAGGGCTTCTTAAAGAAAAACAAACAGGTCTCTGAGAGACGGAATTCTTACTGGTTGGTAAGTGATCGAATACTTATGTCATGCAATAAAATGCAAATGTTATTATGTCATGCAAATTAATTATTTAAAAATCGTACAATGTCATTTTCTGGATTTTGGTTTTAGATTCCGTCTCTCACAGTTGAAGTGTACCTATTGTAAAAATTACAGACCTCTAAATGCTTTGTAAGTAGGAAAACCTGCAAAATCAGCAATGTATCAAATACCAGTTCTCCCCATTGTACATACACACACCTACACACACACACACACACACAGACACATTCACGCACACCCATTGATATCATTATACTTGAGAGCAGCAACTATTGATTCCCATAAAAAAATCTCAAAAGCCAAACCATATTCTTAACCCGAACCACCACAGCCATAAATCTAATTCAAAATCCAAACTTAACCTTAACCTTCTAAGCCTAAGGCCCGACCCTTATCCTAACCTTGTATGCATTCACATGCCTCACTAAGTCTGTCTTGCCTCTGTCCTGCGTGAAGACCCTGGTCAACAACACGGATACGGTCCTGTCCAGCAGCCACCAGGGTTCAACCAATGAGTCTGCTGCATTCCTGACCAGGTTCTTGAGCTCAGTGGAGAACATTGTCAGATTTATTGGACCCCAGCTAAATGATTACACCACCAGGTTGGGACCTCTTGTGTTTGCTGTGGCTTAGTATGCATGTCCAGTCAGTTGGAGATCATTATTCAGTGTTTTTTTAATAAGTAGTGTAGTGTAGAATATCATTTTTCATCATTTAATATACAATGGTGATATATTTTTCACAATATGATTTCATAAGAATTATATATTATTTAATTCATAAAAATAGAATACATGTTCAAATGCAATGGCAGGAAAAGATGCCAAAATAAATGGCACTTGGATATTGACTTTTGATACATTGGAAAGTGATAGGGGAAATAAAACTTATTGTGGTTATACATTTTGACTCCAAGGAGCTAGCTGACATCGCAGCAAGAAAAATAAGTCTTAAAAAGGGTTAGCAAAAAGGAAATAACTGTGTCTGCGAGATGACAGAATGGGAAATATATCTGAAAAACAGTGAACTGAAAGTTATTTGTAAGCACATTTCAGTGGCCTCATAACAGTGGTGATTAAACAGATGATGTTGACTTTCAAACTCAAACAGTATAGGCAATCTTCAGTTTATAGACAAGTTCCTTGTGTAAGCTTGAAAGATGTCTAAGAAGGGGAAGTGTTTGTACATGACATGCACTTTGATACCACAACAATTATACTTAATTATGAGGTTTACATATTATCAACTAATCTGTGGTTTAAGCATGTACACATGTAGCTAATAAGACCCGTTATTGTGTGTTTGGTGTCTTTATTGTGTGTTTTGGCAAAGGATTACCAGGTTTGCCTGAAAAAGACGATTCATGTAGTTTTGTTTCTTCATTGTAAAGCCTCAGTACTCGGTTACTTTTAGATGTTTCATTGTATGCTTTGCTTATACTGATATTAGCACATTCCTGAGAATACAAGTCTCTGACAATCAGTGTTGTGAACAGATCTTTTTGTTAGTCTTGGGCTGAATGTATATATGCATTCACAGGGCGTACTGTAGGTGAAAAACAAGGTGATCCTTTGAGGCTATACTTTCCAAAAATGTATGTTACAACCTCACAACATTACAGGGATTTATCAAAGCAATGATCCCCGATTTGTGGAGATTACATTCACTTCAATTAGCAACTAAGATGGATCTTAAGTGACCACAGACAATTAAGAAACCCCACGCAAGGCAATGTCCCTGTCTCTAAAAGTAAATAATTCACTGACCCCTGTTCAAAAGTCTTCATATCCTTAGTTCGTAATACTTTGTAATGCCCCCTTTTGCATCAAGGATTTTGGAATATTTGTATATGAGACCCCAAATGTATCTCGCAAAAAACGCACGTTTGAAATCTCCCCAGAGTGGGTCGATGATATTGAGGTCAGTAGACTGTGATGGCCACTCCAGAACCTTCACCCTTTTCTGTTGTAACCACTGGAGGGTCAACTTTGCCTTGTGCTTAAGGTCATTGATGTGCTGGAATGTCCAAGAGAGTCCCATGAGCAGCTTGCAAGCCCAAGAATGCAAATTGTCTGCCAGTATTTTCAATAACACGCTGCATTCATCTTACTATCAATGTTCACAAGATTCCCTGTGCCTTTAGAGTTCATGCACCCCCAGAACATCACTGAGCCACCACCATGCTTGACAGTGGGGATGGTATTCTGTTCACTATTAGCCTTGTTGACCCTTCTCCAAAAATAACGCTTATAGTTGTGACCATAAAGCTCTATTTTGGTCTCGTCACTCCAAATTACAAGGTCCAGAAGCTGTGAGGCGGGTCAAGATGTTGTCGGGCATATTGTAACTAGGCTTTTTTGTGACTTTGGCTCAGTAAAGGCATCTTTGTGGCAACTCGACCATGCAGCTCATCTTTGTTCAAATATTGTGCTCCTTGAAACAACTACAACAACCACATTGTCTTTTTCCAGAGCAGCTTGTATTTCTCCTGAGGTTACCTGTGGGTTTTCTTTTTATCCTGAACAATTCTTCTGGCAGTTTTGGCTGAAGTCTTTCTTGTTCTACCTGACCTTGGCTTGTAATCAAGAGATCCCCAAATTTTCCACTTCTGGAAAAACAGTACTGACTGGTATTTGCAAGGCTTTGGATATATTTTTTATATCCTTTTCCATCATTATAAAGTCCAATTACCTTGTTACGTAGCGCAGGTCTTTTGACTAGTGTTGGCCATATGAGCCATTGTCAGCGTTATATTACCAGCAGGATATTATGCAGGCAGCACTCAGATTTTCTTTATAAAAATAAATGACATCATTGAAATGTATAAGGCAATATAGCTAACAATCTAGTCTCAGGACTGAGACTGGACACAGGGACAGGAACAGGGTGGTGGCTGGGGCCCGTTGTCCCACATCTCTAGGGGTGGCAGCAAGAAACCCACCTCTCACTCAGGCCCCACATACTGGGCCCATTAGCCCACCCCAAAAAATATTTGGGGTGCACTCTGGGCAAGGAATGGCCACAGAACAGGGACTGGGGCGGAAGCAGGCCGTGGAGCAGATATAGAGCACCAGATTTCCAACCTACTGCCTGGCCCAGACCATACAGACTTGCGGAGGCTGAAGAACAGGGCGTGGAGTAGGCTGAGCACGACTCGGGGCAGCTAGTTGCCGTCGTTGTCGTCGCCACTGGGCAGGGCTCTTGGGTGGCCACAAGGATGGCCAGCGCTCCAGTGGGTTACATTAGGGGTCCTCCTCCTTGGAGTCTGAATCCGGCCATCCGAGTTCCCCTACCGTCCACCTCTGCTGTGTCCATTGTATTGGGTTCGTCATTCTGTCATGGTTTGGCTGCAAGGTAGGACACAAGCACAGAGGTTTTCCTGGGCGAATGTGGTTTAATTGGTTTATGTTACTGTAGAAAATACAAAAGGCATAAATGGCAGGAAACTTAAATAGGGACACAATGAGGGAGCAAACAAGGCACAGGTGGAAACAATAAGGACAAGGACAGGCAAAAACCAAACATAACGGAACAGAACCTCACAACTTAAATAAAATAGTTTTTTGAAGAAGAGTGAATGTCTCTGACTGACTGACTGACTAACAGGTTCCACATTTGACTCCCGTAACAGTCCAAAATGATGCCTGAGGTTCAGGACCGACAAAAACTTTGCTACCTATAACCTTATGTAGATACACAGTAAGAGACCTAAAATAAAACAATTCTGGTGGATGTTAGGATTTGTCCTGGATAGACAAAACATTGCTGGCTACAACCTTCAGTTGCTACAGGAAGCCTACAATGAAACTGTTTACTGTAGGGATTATCGCAATAAAACCCATAACTGAAATTTATGAGGCCATATAATTAATTAGTATATAAAAAATAAACAGACAATAACAACATTGGAACAGACATTAAGCATAAAATGACAGACTAGATGACTGACTAGATTGTTAACTATATCGCGATGGCATTTATTTTGAAAATGCGTAGGCGCTGCTAACATAATTATATCCTGCTAGAAGAGCGGTAATGAAGCCTCAAATGGCCCATACGAGTTTACTTTTATATTGCAAACCTTTCCGGAGAATTTTTTAATAATGTCTTAGGATTTCTTCAGGATAGTCAAACACTTCGCTGGCTACACAATTCTCTTGTCTTTTCATTTGACGAAAAAGCCTGTTATTGTCACCTATATTGATACAGTAGTTATTGTATCAATTGCATTCATGGCTAATAAGCTGTTTAAACGGCCATTGGCAAAAGCCATACAGTTAATAGATGCTATTTGTGGTGGAGGTAAACATAATAAGAAACATCACTAAATTTAATACAATGTTTAAGGGCGTCTAGCAACATATAACTCGCGAATAAGCCTTTAAAACGGCCAGTGGCAAAAGTCATACATGTCATAGATACTTAGTAAGAAAACTTAGTAAGAAACAACGGTTGATGGTGTCTAACAAAATATTCAAATTTGATGTGATGTTAAGGCATGACAAAATAATATAATGTCAAGAGACTAAACTGACACCTGGCAAATTCTCAGCTCTGTGGTTTAGTGGTTAATGTCCCAGCCATTCATGTGGGTGAACCGCGTTTGAATCTTAAGAGGCCAGCCACGTTCTATTGCGGGCCGGCTAAACTAGTCTTGCCAGGATTCCTGTTTGCATGATCAGTCATATTTTCAAAATCAATGCCAAAATTTCTGCCAGGTTCTGCAAACTTATGAGCACAACTGTATATCCTCCAAGTAACAGACAGACAAAGAGATTATTTTAGGGCCAGTTTTGTTTCAAAGTGTATGAAAATGTACACTGATGGAGAGTATATATTTTTCCACACGTAGGAGTCAGGGCAGGTTCTAGCAGTTTGTTGCCCTAAGTGGTCACTTAGGGCAACAAACTGCTAAGGGGCCAATGGCGGCTAGGGAGCCCCTGACCGATAGGGAAGAGGGGGCCCCAAATAAAATGTTGCTTAGGGCCCCTAAATGGCTAGCTGGACAAAAATACAAATAGTAAGCTTATAGTAAGTAATAATAGTATGGTCATGTTAAGAATAAATGCTGTTTAAACATTCTTCATTATAAATGGTACAGATAAGTCTAAAACCATGAGCAACCATACCTCTAAATCACCAACGCACAAAGACTGTATCATACACTAACCATTTATCTCTGTTTTTATCCCTCTCCCTCTCCTTCCCTCCCTCTCTCCCTCTCTCTCTCTCTCTCTCTCTCTCTCTCTCTCTCTCTGCCATTCACATACACACACACACACACAACCAAATACCAGAATTCAGTCCAGGCACACCGACGCCCAGTTCCTGGTGCACAGGGATAAAACTCCACCCAGAGGACCAGTCTGCCTGACCACCGACAAAATACAACTGGACACTAACTGGGAGATGGTGACTGGACACCATATCAGCCCAGCCTATCCAGGTTCCTCGCATATTTACTCAACAGGGAATGGTAGTTGAAAGTAGTTCAAAGGCCTTGCATGGATCTATCAGGCAGATTGTTTATTCCAGTGGACAGAACATCTGACTAGGAACCAAGAGGTTGCTAGGTTAAATCCCTGAGGCAGCAAACTGAAATATGATAAAATATGGGAAGTTTTGGTATGGCAGTTGTCAAGAGTCCATCAAGGACCATTCCACAACATTTCATCTGCATGTTCTTTATCTGCATCACCATCTACTGGCATCTAAACATTCACAACTGTGTTCTTACTGTTAAAAACATCTTAAGGTATCCAATCTTGCAACATTACATAATGCTAACACTGGTACTATAATATGCTTTCTGTCCTTTGCAGGGTTTGCATTTGTTGTGATAATCAGCCACAAGAATCTGACACTTGTAAGCACTGACATGCATGTCCTTTCTAACGTGGTGACGGTAGCCGTTAGCAACCCCGATACGAGTCACCTCATCCAGCCTGTCAACATCACCTTCACACACCTGGGGCATGGTGACTCCCACTACAAACCCGCTTGTGTCTATTGGACAGAGAAGGAGGGAGGGGCCTGGTCAAAAGATGGTTGCAACACAGTCAAGTTAAACTCCTCCCACACACTCTGCACCTGCCAGCACCTCAGCAGCTTTGCTCTCATCAGGCAGATTCACCACAAGAAGGTAAAACTACTTAATGAAATGACAACCCTAGAAGGGGGTGTCATTTCCAGTAATTGACTCCAGTAAAAGTGGAAAAACTGCCCATATTTGTCTAATCACTCAACTATATACAAGTAACCAGGCCTGACTCCTGATAGAGCGCGCACGTAGATCTGCCTTGCAAACACTGATGTTGGGAAGCTGTTAGTTAGCATAACTTTGTTTGGTACCTAGCAGTAATTAATTTGAGCCAGATCCAGCACCTCGCAGCTTTTCCTTAGTTTGTTCTGGCACATATTTTTAACAGGTCCGGTCTGCTGCAAATGACTTGTCTTTTACTATCACTGTTCGCTTTTCCCTGTAAACATTCCACTAGAAGCAATCAGAGTCCATTATGTTGCCTATTCCAGCACCCTGTTGTAGCCTCAGCACTGCTTGACAAGATTGTGAAAGTTTTAGCTTTTTGTTTTCTGCCATTTGCGTTACCGATGTGAGAAAAATCATCAGAGAAATAGCAGGAACATTAGGAGTGGCCAAATCAACAGTTTGGTATATTCTGAAACCAAAATAATGAACGGGTGAGCTCTGCCACACAAAAAGGCCTGGACGTCCACAGAAGACAACAGTGGTGGATAATGACTGGATCCTTTCCATGGTAAACAAAAACCCCTCTCCAGGTGGTAGGCTTATCATTATCCAAGTCTACCAAAAAGAGAAGTCTTCACAATGGCAAATACAGAGGGTTCACTACAAGATGTAAACCATTCATAAGCCTCAAGAATAGAAAGGCCAGATTAGAAAACATCTACAAAAGCTAACCCAGATCTGGAACAGCATTCCTTGGACAGACAAAACAAAAAATCTACCTCTACCAGCATGATGGAATGAAAAAAGTGGAACGGCTCATGATCTGATGCCTACCACATCATCTGTAAAATACGGTGGAGGCAGTGTGATGGCATGGGCATGCATGGCTTCCAATGGCACTAGTGTAAACTAGTGTTTACTGATGATGTGACCGAGGACACAAGCAGACGGATGAATTCTGCAGTGTATAGGGATATATTGTCTGCTCAGATTCAGCCAAAATCAGCAAAGTTGATTGTACGTCTTGAAAGCCAATTGGAGAGGGTACAAGAATGTGTGCCATTTGAAGAGTGAGTGGAAAAATGAACTGCTGATCTCATTAAACATTGCATTCTGTAGTGTTCAATCACCAACTGAAGTTGCGTGGCCTATATCCTCATAGAGCACGCACACGGATATAACACACAAACACGGATGTTGGGATGCTACTAGCTAGCATAACTTGGTTTGGTAACTAGTGATGGGAAGTATGACTTATTCTACTAACTTGGGGTATATATATATATATATATATATATATATATATATATATATATATATATATATATATATATATATATGTATATACAGTGATGCTGACAGGGGGGACAATCGGTAAGGTTGTCCCGGGCCCAGGCCTCGGGGGGCCCATTTGGTTGGCTTGAATATAATTATTTATTAGTCAGTCCCGTGGATCCGGTCCTAAACTTTCAATTTTGTCCCGGGGCCTGGGATTCCTGTTGGTGTCCCTGTATACATAAATATATATATATATATATATACAGGTGCTGTTCACATAATTAGAGTATCATCAAAAAGTTGATTTATTTCAGTTATTCCATTCAAAATGTGATAGTTGTATAATGTATACAGTCATTCCACACAAACTGATATATTTCAAGTATTCTTTCCTTTTAATTTTGATGATTATAACTGACAACTAATGAAAACCCCCAAATCAGTATCTCAGAAAATTTGAATATTGTGAAAAGGTTCAATATTGAAGACACCCTGTGCCACACTTTAATCAGCTAATTCATGGGGAAGACTGCTGACTTGACAGCTGTCCAAAAGACGACCATTGACACATTGCACAAGGAGGGCAAGACACAAAAGGTCATTGCTAAAGAGGCCGGCTGTTTACAGAGCTCTGTGTCCAAGCACATTAATAGAGATGCGAAGGGAAGGAAAACATGTGGTAGAAAAACCCATCCAAAAATGTGGGGAGATTCACAAAGAGTGGACTCCAGCTGGAGTCAGTGCTTCAAGAATGACTACGTAGAGACAAATTCAAGACATGGGTTTCAGCTGTCGCATTCCTTGTGTCAAGCCACTCTTGAACAAGACACAGCATCAGAAGCGTCTTGTCTGGCCTAAAAACAAAAAGGACTGGACTGCTGCTGAGTGGTCCAGAGTTAGCAGAGTCTGGAGGAAAAGAGGAGAGGCACAGAATCCAAGTTGCTTGAAGTCCAGTGTAAAGTTTCCAGTGTCAGTGATGGTTTGGGGTGCCATGTCATCTGCTGGTGTTGGTCCACTGTGTTTTCTGAGGTCCAAGGTCAACGCAGTCATCTACCAGGAAATTTTAGAGCACTTCATGCTTCCTGTTGCTGACCAACTTTATGGAGATGCAGATTTCATTTTCCAACATGACTTGGCACCTGCACACAGTGCCAAAGCTACCAGTACCTGGTTTGAGGACCATGGCATCCCTGTTCTTAATTGGCCAGCAAACTCGCCAGAAAATCTATGGGGTATTGGGAAGAGGAAGATGCGATACGCCAGACCCAACAATGCAGAAGAGCTGAAAGCCACAATCAGAGCAACCTGGGATCTCATAACACCTGAGCAGTGCCACAGACTGATCGACTCCATGCCATGATCATACTTTTCATGTTGACACTTTTCTGTTGGCCAACATTTCTAAAAATCATTTTTTGTATTGGTCTTAAGAAATATTCTAATTTTTGAGATTCTGATTTTGGGGTTTTCATTAGTTGTCAGTTATAATCATCAAAATTAAAAGGAATGAACACTTGAAATATATCAGTCTGTGCGGAATGACTGTATACATTATGCAAGTTTCACTTTTTGAATGGAATTACTGAAATAGATCAACTTTTTCATGAAATTCTATTTATATGACCAGCACCTATATATTTATATACACATTATACACATGCAATTTTTGGGCTCGTAGAAAAACTGAACTGAAGGTTAAACACAAATTTATCAACACAGAAGTGGAAACATTTAGAACCGATTGCCACTACTGATTGTGATGACTGGGATAACTATAATGACTCTGATTAATATAATGACTATGATGACTGTAATGATGGCGATGACTCTGATGATTATAATGACTGTAACAACACTGACAACTATGATGATGTGGATTACTTTGATTACTGTAATGACTGATATGATGGTGATGACGTTGTTCTTTTTTTTGGCAGAGTGAAGGCCAACTGAGGATGGTGGTGGTGTCGGTGTGCGTTGTGACGATAATGTGTGTTGCTATATCGCTGCTTAGCACCATGTGGTGCCGCTACATTAGCAACAAGCGAAACGAACAACGCTTTTCAGTACACTGACACGTGGATCTGCCATCTGGGTTTATACAAACACATTTTACAAAAAAATCATTTGCAAAAAGGCCAGGATAGATGAACGAATGTGTTCTTGTCAAAGACAACATACAGGCGGAGGACACCAATATCATCTCTTAATTTAGTGGAGCGATCTTTTTTATGTAGAAACATTTGTTTCTGGACCTGTCTCACTTGTCGTCATTGAAATTGCTGACAACACTGCAGGATGAATCCTAAAATGTCCATCCCCAATCCAAATCCATTTAAGTGTGCCTTTCACACGTTGAAGACTGAAGGGAATATGGCCAGAAACCACCATGAATTGACGATGGCTGCAGTGCCGGCCTGGCAGAGCGTGACTACAAGCCACAGACTCAGTCCCTCATAAACATGACTGAACTTCATTTTACATAATGATAATGTATCCAAATGCGTTTGGCACCCTAAAACAGGGAAATTCTGTATTAAAATGTGCTACGGTTTCTAAATTGTTCTGTGATATTGGATGACAAGACCTTGAAATTAAATATTTCCTGAAGCATAAATGAACAGCCTTTTACAGGAGCAAGTTTCATTTCTTGTTCACTTACTCTACTTCTCTTTATTACGAAAAATGCTAACAAGCTAACACCTAGGCCAACCCATTCCAATTCTAGTACATCACATAACAATCACATAACAACACATGCGATATACAGTTTAGAGTAGCATTCATTTATTTTCACAGTCTTGTATGTCACATCTTTATTGATGGTAAAAGCAGTAGTATTAGGGGCAATGCGGGCTGGAGATGTTGGTCTGATTATAGCATTCTGCCACTGAGCAGTCATGAGGGTGGAAGGAGGTGAAGAACTTCTAGGGAAAATAATCTTCAGCCTTACTGGGAATGGCACATGTCAGTTCTAGAAAGAATTTAGACTTTCTGACTCTCTCCCTCTCTCATTCTCCCTCCCTCTTTTGCGACATTAAATTATTATTTTAGAGGTTGTCCTAACCAAATTTTCTGTAATCCCATTCTGTATTTGACACATCAAAGTAAAGTGTGTGTCATATATTTCCCTCCTCTACTCTTTTCTTATGACAACCGTAAAACAAGAAATCCCATTGGTGACTTCTCTCTATGAAACGCAAATCACTAACAAAACAATCTCATCCGACCCTGATGATGCTTATGGGATGCTTTCAGTGAATATTGGCAGCTTTATGCTTCTACACATACACAATATGCTGGAGCCGTTCAGACTGTGACAGTTCCCACTTAGAATAACACATTTGTCCCCAGTTCATTTGAATGTTTGGGGGGATTAGAAGGAGCTGAATTCTATAATCATCTTTTTAACAATAAAAATGAGTGGATAGGAATAATTCTGATCCATGTGTCGCTATCAGGATTACAGTATGTTAATTTGTTAAATCTCTATGTTGCCTGTATCTACTGGGAAAATGATCTTTGGTACTGAATCCAATTCCAGACATTGGGTGCAATTGTTCGTGACTATAGGTTTTGGAGGTTGATGAAGTGTGTTGAGCGCTACAGGGATTTATATTAAGTTGTGCCAGATGTAGGATGAGGTTTTGAAGGAGGAGGTGGTATATGAGGAACAGCACTACCATCTTGCTGTTGTCCTCATCAAGGGGCCTCCCCATCACATAGTGTAATGGCAGTGTTCAACCATTATGAAGCCTAAAGTATTGCTATTGGTATTACTACCTGTTTTCTAGGCTACAATGTGCAGTGTTATTTGTTTATACAGTATAATACTTTATATTCAATCATCAGAAGTGTTATCTCAGGGACACTGTGGCCAGATACGAGACATTTTGTGTAGAAGCAACATTTCTCGATCATATAGTGGTGGGATCTTTTTGACTGAATGACAACAACAGCTTGTATATGAAAGACGTAACCATGGCAGTAATCTAATTAGGAATCTCTTCTAATATATTGTTGTAATGTACAGGATGCAACTGAAACACAATGTTTCCTTGAATGCAGAAAACAACACCGTTTATCAGGAGAAGGCTTTATAACAACACCGTTTATCAGGAGAAGGCTTTATAACAAACATGTTTATCAGGAGAAGGCTTTATAACAAACATGTTTATCAGGAGAAGGCTTTATAACAAACATGTATATCAGGAGAAGGCTTTATATTCCATACATTCCGTGGAATACTCATGTACAGTATATTCAAAGGAGTATGTTTTCTGTTAAATATTAATGTTTAGTCTGGGGTATTTTATATGTATATTCTTATTAGTGAGAATATAAAATATTGTTCCTGTTAATAGTTATTATAAAGAATGTGAAGTTTGGTTCCAAACAAATAGATATAAAGGTAAGTCGGGTGTGGTTCCAGTCATATGTATTTAACAGCAAGTCAAGTGTGGTTCCTGTCAACAGATGTAACTTTAAGTCAAGTTTTCTTCCAGTCAAATAGATTTAACAGTAAGTCAAGTATTTTTCCTGTCAATAAGTTTGCACAGTGAACCAGAGGAACTACAACCTGGCTGCCCAGTGCTGGAGGCATTACAGGCCAGCCTGACACACGCACACAAACACACTAAACTAACATGAATATAGACACATACATTCACACTACACACACAGGCGATGGCTAACAAATACACATGAATGAACACACACGTCCTCAAATTGTGACAGCTCAGCTGGGTTTGTGTGTCAGGCAGGCCCGTGGAGTCTAGACTGTTGTGATGTAGGTTATTTTTTCAGATGCTTTCGTACAATTCACACAAGTACATGATAATATTTCATCACTCTTAGTACAAAAAAGACAACAGATCATCAAAACCATATTTTCTGAATCACATGATGAGATTTTCTTCTCAGTTGTTAAAATATATTTTATTATCATTATGCTCATCGCTTCAAATTGATCATCGTTCATCCATTTGGTGAGGATTCTGCATGTGTTTCACATCCTTTTTACCTTGGTGTTGGTAGTTGAGACTCAACAGACCACTGGATTGCCTATGTATGTACAATACAATACTGTCATAAACAGGACATGATTGGTAACCACATAACCAAATAAGCTGTGTGAACACTGGCAATGTTTTTTCAAAATGGAGCAGTAAAGACAGCAAGGCAGATGAATAAATCAGAGAGCACTTGAACAGGGAGAACATTACAAACTGAAAAGCTGGGAACCATCACAAGTATATATTTGTTGATAAAGCATGCTTCTACAGGGCCAAAACACGACAGCTTTGGCGAAATGTCAATGAGTAAATGTCTGTGTACCTGGACAACGTGGGGGAAACATTCCTATGTGTGGCCCTATCTGAAGACGGGGTAGTGGGACATAAAACACTTCTTGGGTCTTACAACGCTGTGAATGCACACCTCCATATACTCAGCAGTGACACTGACGGGGGGGGGGAGACCGGTAAAGTTGTCCCAGGCCCAGGCCTCAGGGGGGCCCATTTGGTTGGCTTAAATATAATTATTTATTAGTCAGTCAATCTTAGTATATAGTACTACCTAGCTAAAACATTAAACAATAAACGTTTATGACCTATTTTATGAACAGTAACATCATTGCTATTTATAGGTTTTTTTGGCCCGTGGTTTGGGTCCTAAATGTACAATTTTGTCCCGGGCCCTGGGAACTTCTAATCGTCTAATCTGTTAACTGTAACACATCAACCTACTAGTCCAGGAACCCCTATATTATCTAGTAAGCTGGCTATACTTAATATCAGATCTCTCACCGACAAATCAGTTTTGGTAAATTACATTATAATATCATACAACCTAGATTTTATGTTTCTCACTGAAACATGGATAACTGAAGATTGTAGTACTACTATTCTTAACGAGACAGCACCTGAAAAATGTGGCTAAATGAATGTGTCAAAATGGTAGGAAAGGAGGAGTTGCTGCCCTATTCAAAGATACATTCCAGTGCGAAGAAAATACACTATGTAATTATATTTCTTTTGAATACCTCTGTTTTACATTGAAGGATTTTTAACCATTTACAGGCCTCCACAATATTCTGCAAATGTTATTGATTATTTTGCTGAACTACACATTGTTATATCAGTTGATTATAATTTGTTTATTATGACAGGGGATTAACATCCACATAGATAATATTATGCACAGTAATGCCAAATAACGTATTACACTACTTGATACTTTTGATCTACTTGACACTACTTGACACTTGACAAAACAGACACAAGGTCACATTCTAGATCTGGTTATCGCTAAAGTTCTTGATATTTCCTGTGTCATGGTTAAAGACTTGGCCCAGTCTAATCATTTTTATGTCTTTTTTGAATCACTTATCACCACGAATGTTCCAGTAAACTCTGAATCTATGTTAAGAAAAGGTACATTAATGACAGTACCAGTGCTCAGTTTATGGAAGCCATAGCTATCCCCCAACAATAAGTGCAGAGTCAGTTGACGATAAGATGTGTGAAGTTTTTTTAACTCTATATCAATGGACCTACAGCAAATAGTTAATAGCTCTCTGCAATCAGGCATTTTCCCGATGTCTCTAAAAACAACTGCCATTAAGCCCCTATTAAAAAAGAGAACTCTGGATGCATCAATAATGAACAACTATAGACCTGTATCAAATCTCCCTTTTATAGCCAAGATCATCGAGAAGCTTGTCTTCAATCAACTCAGCAATTTTGTGACCTCAAGTGGTCTCTTAGACATATTTCAGTCAGACCTCCGTACTGAAATGGCCCTGATTAATGTTTTAAATGATATACAGCTGAATGCTGATTACGATGCTAGTTTTATTTGATCTCAGTGCATTATTTGACACTGTAGATCATAGAACACTTATAGATAGGTTGGAAAATTAGGAAGGACTCACCGGGAGACCTACCCAATAATTGGTTCAGATCTTTTCAGGATGGCCGGAGTTTCTTTGTCACCATTGGTAATCATGAATCCGATAGGGTGGATATGACATGCAGAGTTCCCCAGGGATCAGTTCTCAGACCGCTTCTGTTCAATCGTTATATGCGACCTCTGGGCCAAATTCTACAGAACAGCAACATTATCTACCACAGCTTTGCAGAAGATCCTGAAATATTTATGGCTCTCGAACTGTATAACAACAGCTCAATAGACTCTCTGTGTCACTGTATAGAGCACATAAATACCCGAATGAACCAAAATTGTCTTAAACAAAGATAAAAGAGAGATTATTGTGTTTAACAACAAAAATAAAAAACTAGTATTAGTAAACAGCCGGATTCAGTTCATTCAGAATGCTGCTGCTAGAATCTTAACCAGGACCAAGAGAACAGAGAACATTACATATTGTGCACTGGCTTCCAGTCAGTTACAGAATAGACTTTAAAGTGGTGTTTTTAGTTTATAAATCTCTGAATGGATTAGGAACTGAATACATTTTTGATATGTTTGAAGAATATAAACCGAGCAGGGCTCTTAGATCCATGAACTCAGGTCAGGTAGTAGAGCCCAGAGTCCAAACTAAACATGGCGAAGCTGCGTTAGCAGTTATGCTGTACAAAACTGGAATAAACTACCTGAAGATCTCAGACGTGCCCTAAATGTATACATTTTTAAACCCAGGTTAAAAACACACGCCTGTGACTGAGCACTTAAACTTAAACACACTGTTTAGGCCTTACAGCTTTAACAGCTTTCTATGTTTCTATCCCTCTTTTATTCTTTTTATATTTTTATTATAATGAGTTCATCAATGAAATGGTGTGTGTTAATGTCAGGTTCCACCATTTAGACGTGATTCGGGAATGGTTTTGAGCCAATCCCAGACCTGGCCGCATAATCTCCTTTTTGTTATGGAGGTGGAAGGTCTGTGACCACAGTCACCCTCCTAAAGCTCATGGATAAGACATCTTGACATCACTGGTGACCGATGTCACATTTGGGTTTGCAATGCCAAAAAAAATTGCCATGCACTGATTTCTTGCAGTGCATGGCAAGAAATCATGGCCAAATGTCAAAAACAGAATTGATACAAATGAGTGTAGTGTGTGCTAAACATTGGCATTTAATTGATTTATTTCTGATGGTATTCATTTTTACAATTGGTTAGACAAAAAAACATGTTGCAGTGTTCAATCAATGATTTTAGAAGAGGTCTACATTGATCACACTTTTGAGCATGAGATAGAAATTATGGTATTTATTTTCTGTTATGGGTAATGTACAGTTAAGTGTCTTACATTGTTTGGTCTCTGACTAATTAATTGTTACAATGACCTAACTGACATAATTGCACTATGCCATGTTTTGATGACTTAAAGAAATGAAATGTTTTATTTCAACAAAAATATGGTTGAATCACGGATCTTCTGGTGAACGATGTTTACAAACCAAATGAAAGCAAAATCTGTTGTTCTGAATGCAAGATCTAATGATTTACGAGTATGATCTGTTTGGAGTCTTGTTCAACGAATTTGGAAACATTGCACCGTACTATTGATAACAGCACCAAAGCGACTGGAAACTGTAATATAGCCTGAACCTTACTTGATATGGCAAGTCAGGATCATCTGTCTACCCCACTCTGTGATCTACTACTAATCCTGCTCTGTGATCTATTAATAATTCTGCCTGTTCTGCTCAGTGTTTGCTTGGAAAGTCTTGTTGTTTGAACAATGGAGCTGTCTTCTTGTCAGCTAATTTAGGAACGGCATTTGCCTGCCTGACTGCATGTGTAGTTAACACACATTCTAACAGGAAGTACTATTAATAGGACAATTAAGCTGTGTGTGTGTGTTCACTGTATGTTAATTAAGCAGAACGGTAATGAGTTGGATTAGTGCTAATTATGACAAGATTTGTTTTGGCATTTGGCTGAGAGGCAGTGGGGTGTTAAAGTGTACAGAACCAGTAGAGAGACGCAGAGGGACTGGAAGTAGAGGATAGAGGGGAGGAGAGTGAGAGAAGAGGGTGGAGGAGAGAGAGAGATAAAAGGAGTTCATCAAAGCACCTGATAATCAGACAGGCTAGAAGTCACTAGAGGGAGAGAACGAGGGAGCGCAACAGTTGCATTACCAGGCCATGGTAATGTACTCTAACTGCTCTCAGGCCATGGTATGCAAATGCAGTCATTTACACTGTAATGTAAATTCTGAAAGGTCATGGTACTGCTGTGAGAACGTGATAATGTAATTGCTCTCTGGCCAAGCAAGGGTGATGTAACTTCTGACAAGCCATGGTAATTGAAATGTAACCACAGTCAGGCCATGCTAATGACACTGCTTTCAGGCATTGGTAATGTAACTGCTGTCTAAACATAGTCACGATAATAAAACTACTGTCAGAACAAGGTAATGGTTATGGAACTTCTCTCAAAGAATGGTCATGAAACTGCTCAGAGAAAGGTTATGTTAATAAATCTGCTGCCAGAATATGGTAATGTAACATATTTCATGACATGTTAATGGTAATGTTACTGCTGTCAGGCCATGGTAATGCAACCGCTTTTAAAACATGTAATGTAACTGCTTTTAAAACATGGTAATGTAACTGCTGTCAGAACATGTAATGTAACTGATGTCAGGCCATGGTCATGTAACTGTTTTTAAAACATGGTAATTTAACTGATGTCAGGCCGTGGTAATGTAACTGCTTTTAAAACATGGAAATGTAACTGCTGATGTTGGGCACACTTACTGAACTGGCATTGGTGGTAATGCTTTTTATTGTACTTTGCCATAATACTGTTCAGTGTTAAAATGTATCATAATATATAAGGTTCTGATTCCTCCAGCATCAGAGACGTGTGTCTGATGAAATAATCAGGGGGAATGAGGAGCTCCTCCACTCAACAATGGTGGAACAGTTATTCACAGAAATTCAATCAAATCCCCAAGCCTGTTGTTTCTGGTAAAAAGACAATTAATCAGATTAAAGCTGAACCAACAGCCAGAGATATGCCTCACAACGCATGCCAGCCTGGGATCTATAATTCGCCTACAACTCCGCTTCACTACAGCCATACACTACTGTTCTAGAAATCAATGAACGCTGCGCAACAGTTTATGTTGTGACCAACGGCAGCTTGGTGACTCCACTCTATAGGACCACAATAACTAATATCCACAGTGTATAGATGATGAAGAGCCAGTTTAGATGTGAGGTACAGTAGCATGGCATCTAACAGAGAACTGCTAGTTTGAACAAATAGATGCAGGTTTTGGGTGTCCTGGTAGGCAGATATTCTCATTCAGCAAAATGTGCAGGATGTGGACTATAGAATTAGGTGAAGTGTGCACATCCTTATACATCTGGCTATGTTTTAAAGAGGATTCCTGCGTACTAGCATGTCACGTATGTGCTGATACAAGACCCTACATAAATCCTTAAACTTAATTTATGTTTATGTCATCCCCTAAAGCTTCTATCATACACACACACACACACGTTTACACAGCTAACCTCATGGGGACCAGAAAATAGAAATTGCATGCTTCCTTGAGAGAGAGAGAATGAGAGAGAGGAGGATATGACAGATTCTTTTTTGTTTGGCGAGGCTGAGATACAGTGTTGTTGAGGGCCTTCCTGTTAGTGATAACCGGGCTAAGAGGATCATCTAATCCAGCCTAATCCCAATCCAAAGACATACCATGTGAATTACATCCCAGAACAGGTTCGCTTACACAGATTAGGAAAACTGAGCTTGCTGGAATAAGATGCTGCTGTGTCTGAAAACTAGCGGCCAAATACATGCTGCCTCTGTCCTTGTTTTCTGAAGGTCTCTCAAAGTTTCAAGGGAGAAACATCTAATTAGGAACCAGGGACAAAGCCAGAGATGCAGGAGAAACAAACAAACAAACATTTGATTTGGTTAGATTCTACTTTGAACAAACCCCTCTTCATGTCCTTCAATATTACCTTATGAGCCTACACAGTGATCACATGTCTGTTAAGCCTCTGGGGTCTGTTAGCAGGCGGAAGCAGCCATTATTCACACCACCAGCATTCTGAGAAAGTGCTTACACAGAGTGTTTGGAATAACCCACTTCCATGAGGACTGACGCCTGGACTAAGCTGTAGTGTAGGCAATGTGCGTGCACACACACACACACACACAAACACAGCCTCTATTTCAAGTTTCCCCAATCAGATTCTGATGAGGGCCAATAATTCCTGTGCACAACTGACCAGAACAATCCCAAACCAAATCCTGTCACACCTGTAATGTATTTGGCAAGGATCGAAAAGGTATCCCTGCAAACAGATTTCACCAGCAGACACATTTTGTCAGCAGTATTGCCTATTGGGAACTCTAATTTACATACATCTCTACGTAAAAATGGCAATCTGACAGTAATATATTTTATACATTACTGTCTGATTCCCAGCAAGGATGCAATTTTGGGGTTGGGGTGTGAACAATATGTTACTGGGTAGTGGGGCTAACGGATGTGATTTAAAAATTGAATGGGAAATCATTTTCTAAGAGAGCACTGGAGCTCTGAATAAGAAAACCCCATGAAACAGATACGCTATGAGGTATAATAGTAGTGTACACACACACAGACCTATCGATAGAACAGGGGCTGTTCAGTCCACAACTTTACCGTTGAACCCTTGTACAAAGTAGTGCACTTTGAAGAAAATAAGATGCCATTTCAGACTTCACTCTAGTCCATTAAAGTGCCAGCAGACATTCTATGAAGAGAGGGTTCCAAAAGTGTTATTATGCTCTGAAAAGAAAGGTTCTAAAAGGGTATTGTGTTTTGAGGATAAATGGTTATGGCACTCTGATAAGGGTTCCAAAAGAGTGATTGCACTGACAGAATGGTTCCAAACAAGTAATTACACTCTAAGAAGAAAGGTTCCAAAATGATTATTACACTGTCAGAAGAATTGTTCCAAATGGGGGTAACCCTTAATTTAGAGAGTTCTTCTTCTAAACCTAATCTTATAACCCTAAATTCGTTCTGGACAGCTTGTTGAAAGTTTGTTGAAAGATAGGATTTACAGTTGGAAAATGGGACTCCAACACAAAGAGTAACACAAACGTTTGTTAAAATCTTAGCAAAATTGGTTCCAAAGTGGTTATGGAGAGAAGCAGGCACACGCAAGCAACATTTTTTTTTTTAGCTCAGTGGTTAGGTTTAGGGTAACAGTTACAATAGGAATTAGGGTTAGAATTACTGCAAAAGGTTGGAGGTTAGGTTTAATAAAACCAAATAATGTGTGTGTGTGTGTGTGTGTGTGTGTGTGTGTGTGTGTGTGTGTGTGTGTGTGCGCGCGTGTGCGTTCAGTTGTGTAACAGCCAGGGCAAAAACTGAGCAAGCAGAGATGTCAATGTCAGGATTCTGCTAACAGAAGAATAGTCCTTGGAGTGATACATTGGGCTGAGCAACTTATTAACTGTGTGTGTTCTGAGCAGCAGTTTTGCCTGTCAGGGCAGCATAGCCTTCATGTGCCCCCTGGCACTGGCGTGATCCTTCATGTGCCCCCTGGCCCTGGCGTGGGCCTTCATGTGCCCCCTGGCCCTGGCGTGGGCCTTCATGTGCCCCCCGGCCCTGGCATGGCAGACAGTCCTTTATGTGTCAGAGTGGGAGGGGGAGCTAGCTACGGTTCACAGAGCAGAATGAGTGGATTAGCGATTAGCCTGGCTAGTTAGTGCACTGTGGAAACAGCAGCCATGCGTGGAAGACAGTTCTGATTAGAGGCTAATCGGAAGGAACAGGTCGTTACATTGGAGTGTGCTCTCTAGACAGAAAACGAATCTGACAATGAGATACTACTTCTTCCACTTTTTTTTTCTCCTCCCCTTTCTCCTTTCTATAACTTTCTCACACATTAGTATTCCCAGAAAAATACACAGTTCCCTCCAGAATTATTTGCACCCTTGGTAAAGATACACAAAAAAGGACAATGATAAATGTCACTGTAGTTAGTATTAAATTGTGCACTGTTTTCCATCCACTACAAGATCAAGGCGCATGTTTAAGCAAGGGGGAAAATGACCCCCACACATATAATGAAAATATGGGCCTAAATAAATTGTTCTGCCTGACCTCCCCTCCTTCATTAAACTGCTCCTTATCTTCACCCCAATAAACAATCCCCTCCAATCCCCTTCCCTGTCACTTCCCCATCGCTTCCCCCTCCCTGACCCACTAGACTTGGGTTTGTTTGTTTGATCAGTGCAGCAAATTAAAGAGTTCCTCCATTATACAGTAAATACATGAACCAATGGAATGGGGTGTGAGCTGGGGATCGACCAAACCCAGGACACCAGGAGGCAAGGGGACAAAGGGACCAGGAGGCAAGGGGACCAAGGGACCAGGAGGCAAGGGGACCAAGGGACCAGGAGGCAAGCGGACAAGGAGGGAAGGGGACCAAGGGACTAGAAGACCAGGAAGCAAGGGGACCAAGGGACCAGGAGGCAAAGGAACCATTGGGACCAGGAGGCAAGGGGACCAAGGGACCAGGAGACCAAGAGGTAAGGGGAACAAGGAACCAGGAGGCAAAGAGACCAAGGGACCAGGAGGCAAGGAAACCAAGGAACAATGAGGCAAGGGGACCAAGGGACAATGATACAAGGGGACCATGGGACCAGGAGTCAAGGAACAAGTAGGGTAAGAAATCCTGCAGAGGTAGGAGAGGAGCAGGACTGGGTTCTTAAGATTAAGATAATGTACAACCACTCCTCACATCACGTTCACACAGCCAAGGGAGAATTTCTAATGTGACAGGACCATTTCCCAGCTAAATCTCTGAGGTCCACAGCAAAGACAGCATCAAATTTGATTTCCATGATTAAATGAAGGATACCTAATACGTATAATCAAGAAAAGATGAGCCAAGAGATGAACCAGAAATGTGTGGTAGAAAATCTGCTCTCATTGTACTGAATTTTAAATAGCACAGTTTTTAGGACAACATGGTTATTATGGAAGGTGGCACCAGAAAGGTCTAAAGGAATGTAAATGCATTATTTACTCTTTAATGAAATGGAAGACTATGCCGTTAATGAATTATAGAATGAGTGTTAGTGGTGTCTACGTTTCACTTTCCTACTCATCCCGGATCGGAAAAAAAATTCTTACATGGACTAATAGTGAAACGCGTTCTGGCCCATTTCCCCAAAATTGTAATTTAATGAAAAAGCTACTAACCCCTTCTCAGTAGCAATAACAAGAAAAATACCCGATAATATGGTACACGGCTGGGTAAAAGGGTGCCATTTATAAGTAAAGAATGAATAATGACTCACTTCCTGGCAAATAGGGGACATAATAGGGGACATAATAGGGAACCTACGGCTTTCCTTCCTCTTTGGTCCAACTCGTTCCCTCATTCCCATCCAGTTTATTCTGGCGAGGGTCATACATTTCATGCATTTATCACATGATCGAACAGAGTTCTGGGAGATGTGGTGGAGGAGGAGAAAAGAGGGAGAGGACAAAATGACAAGGGGAGAGAGGGATAGAAAAGAGAAGGGCAGAAGGAGAGAAACGAGTAGGGGGTTTAGAGGGAGAAAGAGGGAGAAAATGCAAAAGCTCTTCACTAGGAATAGAGACAGACTAAATTAAAGAGAGGGAACAAATGAGGTCTGTGATCCTGTCCTTCCCTCCTCCCTCCTCACCCCCTTTCTCGATCATCCTGTTCTCTGTTCTGTTCTCAGGACAACAGACAACTCAGTCTTTGTTGCTTTCTGAATAGAGGTTAAATATCCCTTGAAATCAGACGCATTTGGCTTTCTGGATGCATGGTCAGACTACAAGGCTCTCCTCAAAATAACATCCTATTCCCTACATAGAGCACTCCATTTGACCAAAACCCCTTTGTAGCCATGGTCATAAGTTAGGCACTTGGGAATAGGGTGGGCTGGAGCCCTGGGGTTGCAGTGTCTTTCACAGGGTAATTAATGTCAGTGTTATGTAACCATGGTGACGGGAGTGTTTTGAAGTTGAGGATGAGTAAAGAGGCATGGTTAGACCAGCTCCAGAGGGATGAGTACAGGGACAGGGTTAGAGCAGCTCCAGAGGGATGAGTACAGGGACAGGATTAGAGCAGCTCTGGAGGGATGAGTACAGAGACAGGGTTATACCAGCTCTGGAGGGATGGGTACAGGGACAGGCTTAGACCAGCTATGGAGGGATGAGTACAGAGACAGGGTCAGACCAGCTCCAGAAGGATGAGTACAGGGACAGGGTCAGACCAGCTCCAGAAGGATGAGTACAGGGACAGGGTTAGACCAGCTATGGAGGGATGAGTACAGAGACAGGGTCAGACCAGCTCCAGAAGGATGAGTACAGGGACAGGGTCAGACCAGCTCCAGAAGGATGAGTACAGGGACAGGGTTAGACCAGCTATGGAGGGATGAGTACAGGGACAGGGTTAGACCAGCTCTGGAGGGACGAGTACAGGGACAGGGTTAGAGTAGCTCCAAAAGGGACGAGTACAGGGACAGGGTTAGAGCAGCTCTGGAGGGATGAGTAAAGGGACAGCTAGCCTCTTGTGTATTCTCCTGACTGAGATAAGGAAAAAATAGACAAAGAACAAGAGATTGGAGTGGAAGGACAGAGTGAGAGACAAACAGAGTGAAAGATTCTGTGTGAGATACAAAGAGAAGAGAAAAAGCGATGAGATAAACGCCTCAGGGTCATCATCACACAGGGGAGACAGATCAGGCTACTAATGTCATACAACCAAGGACAGTGTGTGTCAATGTGTCAGTGTGTGTGCCTGTTTTAGATCTGCAAACTTGTTAATACTTAAAACAACCAATGTTCCATTGTATAATGCAACTGGCAGCTTTCACACCCCCAACTGTGTCTAAATCAAAGACTGTGTGAAAATATAATTATCATGTAAGCATAATGATCGTGATAAAATAATAAAACACTGCTTGTAATCTTCTTGATCTTCACATCAAAGAAACAGGACTCTTGTTAGCTCTGTACCTTCACAGCCTCATAGCTTAGTATCAGACAAACCTAATTAACATTTTATTATTTAATGTAACATCTAATAATATTGATTTACTGTCATGGAATTCATTATGCAGATGCTTGGAATGAACACAAAGCTGACCAATATTGCAGTGTCCTGTGAACCCCCAAAGGGAAAGAGCAAATGAATCCTAAGTGTCGCTCCCACTGCCAGACATCACACTTCTGGAGAATCAGATGTGTATAGTGTGTCTCTTGATAATGACTGCTCTGTTCTGAAGATGTTTATCCCTAGTCAGTGGACTCTGGGAACTG
Source organism: Esox niger (assembly GCA_016801105.1). Taxonomy (NCBI): domain Eukaryota; kingdom Metazoa; phylum Chordata; class Actinopteri; order Esociformes; family Esocidae; genus Esox; species Esox niger. The sequence goes on from JACXGJ010006891.1 coordinate 27,236, forward strand.
CTGTCTGGTCCTGTTATCAGGGCTAAGCCCGCTTGGCTGCCTGGCTGGCTTGGCTGGCTGGGGGTTTGGAGAGCAGAGAGCTTGTAGGAAGCAAACATGGAAACCTGGCCTTTGATTTCTGATTGCTAAACCTCCCATGGGAGAGAGAGATTGACGGAGATTAGACAGAGTGACGGAGACTGATTGATAGAGGGAGAGAGAGAGAGAAATACAGACGACCACCCTCCAACAGTTTCCATGACAACTTTTTTCCCTCCTTCCCATCATCCCTCCACAGGAACAGAAAACCTGGTGGTCTGTCTGTCAGTACTGTGATTTCACTAGAATGCACTTCCGATTGTGGATTATAGCAGCACAGCGTCCAGCCAACAGTAAAGACATTGCATGTGCCCCAGATACCATGGCATTCCCTATTTAGTACACTAAGTCTCACTAGAACACAGCAAGATGCTATCCAAGTGCTGCTAATGCTTCACTCAAAAAGAAAAGACATCACCAGCAGTCTCGAGGTATCCCATGAGTGGGGGAACTCCTGAGTCCCTCAATGCAAAATGGTATTGTGAAGAAGTATTTATGCTTTTTACACAAAGAATTATAAGAACAACCTACCCACTTTAAAAGCTACCACAACAGGGCCTTCAAATTGATAATCAAAGAACACTTAGAGAGTTCTTGGAAAAACGTATAAGGATTCCCCCACAGTTTTAGTGTGAATAAATCCCGTCAAGGACCCTCCAAGAACACGTTCTTTTTTGAGCGTTGGCCCTTGGGAAGATTCTGCATAGGGTCATTCCTAGGAATCACAAGACAAAATGGATTTTAATGGATGTCACTGCCTCGCATTTAGCTGTGTCATTGGGAGACCAGACTTCAAATCCTGCTGAAAGATCAGCCAAGAGGTCCACAATGATGTACTTCACCGTTCAGGCAGGGCCAGACTGAGGTACCTCACCGTTCAGACAGGGCCAGACTGAGGTACCTCACCGTTCAGACCGTGCCAGACTGAGGTACCTCACCATTCAGAAACAGGGCTAAACCGAGGTAACTCACCATTTAGACAGGGCCAGCCAGAGACATGGTACTTACAGCGTATCAGCAAAATGGCAACAGACAATAATTATGGCAAACACAGACATTTGTTTATTGGGGCAAAAAGTAGCAAAACAATTTGCAACATGCAATGAAATTGAGACTTACAGGAGTGGAGCAGAGTCGGGGTAGTGAGCTTCTATGCCAAGTCATGCTAAAAGCATCTGGTCCTTCACGCCCTTATTCACCTGAAATGGCAATACAAGGAGTATGCAGCCTCACACACTTCAACCTCCTTTCTCTATCTCACTCTCTCACAAACACACACACACACACACACACAGTGAGTGGGAATCAGTTCCTCTCAGGAAGAGAATGAAAGAAAGTGAGAGACGTCCTAACCACTTAAGCACAGAGGGTAGAAAGAACGTGTTCCAAACAGAGCCCTAGTAGTGACAGAACGCACTCTTCAGTAGTGTAGTATATAGGGAATAGGGTGAAGTCATGGATTCAGCTAAGGCATTCATTCATCTGGGCTCTACATCTCAAAGCCCACTCAGTGAGTGGAGGGAGGAACTAGTGGGGTTCTGTTATACTTTAAGTGTGTGTTCCTGTTGAGTGGCATTTGAGTGGGCTCCTCTCTAGATGCTCCTGGCAATAATGGAGTTACTTCAGTGGAACGAAGTATGATGAGTTTAACCTGTTACTGTAGTGGGTGGAACCGTGGTTTTCCATACTCAAGTGTGACTATTCAAAAATGCTCAACGGTGGCTCACTAGTCCAGGTCTCAGGCCAACATCTTGTCAACTTATAGCCAAATGATGGATCAGATATCACACCACAATCTGTTTATAGAAACAAGAAAACATGTAATATTTATAACAAACACACCCACAGAACCACTAGGCGGTGCTATTTTAAATGATTCTTTAGGCATCTAATTTACTTTCATTAATATATTACTAGGTATTATAAGAGACAACAGGGCAGTACTTTCTCTTGTTAACTAGGAAATAGCAAAACATTTGCAAGGAAGTATAGCAGAAAAAACTGCTGGAAAACGAAATGCCTTATTAAAGGGTAAGGAACCCATGGGAAGGCCTGTTTGTTCAAGCAACTACACACATAGAAGATTTATGTATATAAATCACACATAAAGCATGTCTTCAGACCTCTCCTGGGGACCCCCAGTCATCTCACAGTTCAGTTTTTGCCCTGAATAAGCTGCCCTGACTAAACAGGTAATAAAGGGTTGTTAATGAATCAGTTGATTCAAGGGTGCTAGCTCTGGGATAGATCGAATAGATGGAACGGCCTATGCCCTAAAGCAAACAAAACTCACTTATGAAAAAAATTCTTTATTGAAATATTGACAACTGTACAAACGTGGTCAGTGCTGATGACAGAAAGCTTGCTACACATTGGTGGTGTGTTTGAATCCATCCATTCCATTAGAAGGGACATGGACACCATTGATGATAGTGAAGACCTGGACAAAAAAGAGAAAACCAGTACCTTGCCAAACATGACAATCACCTTTACCGTGTTGTTTCATTCTAGAACAGAGACCTACCCTCCCGTAGGTAACTGACAAACAGTGGTACACACTAAGGGACAATCTCACAGACCAAAACTTAAGCCCAGAACCCCAAACATTAATTTCAGTGGAAAACAACGGAACTTGAACTTTTTTTCATCCAGAACTATCCCTAATCTGTGTCTGCGAAATTGGCTCAAACCGCCCAGAGAGAAGAAAAATCCCTCTTACGTTGATGATGTGAAGACAGCAAAACTAGCAGTGGTTCTTCAGAGTGTAGCGCCACGGCAACTGGGTTTGTGTTCAACCCCTTAATGGACATCTGTGACCCAGGAACTTGAAAAGCCCTTCCTTTCAAAGATGGGTCTGATTAGGTGCTCTCCATGTACAGACACACCTCGGTCATCATATCTAGAATGGTCCCAATCCACCAGAAGCCCGATTTCTAATTAACTATGGCCAGAGTTTTACAAAGATTCACCACACTGAAATGTTAGTCACATAGGAGGTACTCTTTTCCAGATCAACTTATACAAGCCATTTGGGACGTGCAATTTTTCGCCTTGTTGGTTAGGGGATTGAAACCAGTGATCTTTTGGTTACTGGCCAAACTCTAGCTAGGCTTCCCGTCTGTGGGACTGTAGCTACTCCACTTCTCCACTCCTCTCCCTGGCCAGACAGAATACCACTTGCCAGGAGACTCTTATACTGCTTCAATCCAAACAACATATTCAAGTCCTCATGTTCTTCTGTCCAGCAACAAAAACACTTGTTTTTCACCAGGTAGAAAAAGGTCCATATTTGACTTTTGAAGTCACGCAGGTCAAAAATGAACAATAACAAAAAAATGCGAACATGAGAGAAATGAAGCCCCCCACCCAATCCTAAAGAAGGAAAACATAAGTAGAATATCCTATTATAAAGAACAAAACTAATAACCATCACCCAAGGATGCAAAGATCCAAAAAGAGGAGACAGAGATAGCAATCACACTACCTCCCTAACAGCACCCCAATTCCACCTACACAAACTCTGGTCAATATAGGGCAATACATAGGGAATATTCCAAACACAGCCAAAAAGAGCAGAATTTCACGCAGAATAGAACATAAAATACATTTTATTTATTCCTCTTTAATGCACTCAGCCAGGCAGGTCCTCCCTCCGAACCGGACCGTTGTAATGTTTCACAGAACCGCAACTGGTTCTCCTCGAGTTCTCTGTGCCCCCGCAGTACAAAAGAACAAACAGAGAGAGAATAAATCCAGCTAACTGAAGAGAAATAAGCAATACATTATTCTCTCGTGGTCTTCGTGCCTGTGGAGAAAGCAGCTTCGGCTCAGTAAAATGTACAAGTCATTAATCATGACTGCGAGTGGGGGGGCGGAGCGAAGAGGTTCCAGTCTTGTCGTGCATCACAGCAAGGTCCGGCTCCTCCCAGAACAGACCCCGCCCCTCTCCTCCCGGTCTATGTTCTGCCACTAGGGTGCCTACAAGCTGTCTGCGGGTCAGTCAGGTCAGCCAAGCAGTTCTTGTTCCTGAGCATGAGAAGGTCCTCCGGGCCTCCAGTGAGGACCTCCTGTCCTCCCCCCTCCTGTATGTCCCGTCATCTGTCTAGTATATTACTTCATAGACGGTGGCCTTCTTGTCTCCGGAGCCTGTCACGATGTACTTGTCGTCTGCGGAGATGTCACAGCTCAGTACCGATGATGACTCCTTCGACTGGTGGGGAAGAAAGGATATTTACTCACTTACATTTGCAAGACATTTCATCCCCTACTGCCAGGACTCAAAGTAAGGCCCAACAACATCCAACTCACCGTCACCCTAAACCTAACATTACCCCAAACCACTGTCCCCCTAAACACCTGTCAGCCTAAACCTAACATTACCCAAAACCACTGTCCCCCTAAACCCCTGTCAGCCTAAACCTAACATTACCCAAAACCACTGTCCCCCTAAACCACTGTCAGCCTAAACCTAACATTACCCCAAACCCCTGTCCCCCTAAACCCCTGTCAGCCTAAACCCCTGTCCCCCTAAACCACTGTTAGCCTAAACCTAACATTACCCCAAACCCCTGTCCCCCTAAACCACTGTTAGCCTAAAACTAACATTACCCCAAACCCCTGTCCCCCCTAAACCATCACTTTACCTCAAACTACCATCCCCCTAAACCACTGACATTACCCCAAATCACCTTCACCCCAAACCTAACACTACCAAAAACCTAATATCGCCCTAACCCGAAAGACTGCAGTAACTATTCCACAACACTCCATATCAAACAACACTAGACCCCCGAGGCTGCGGTCCTTAACAAACAACACTAGACCCCCGAGGCTGCGGTCCTTAACAAACAACACTAGACCCCCTGAGACTGCGGTCCTTAACAAACAACACTAGACCCCCTGAGACTGCGGTCCTTAACAAACAACACTAGACCCCTGAGACTGCGGTCCTTATCAAACAACACTAGGCCCCTTGAGATTGCAGTCCTTATCAAACAACACTAGACCCCCCAAGACTGCAGTCACTATACATTACCCCCTCTACCTAAACATACAGGAAGCAGACCGTGTATTGATCAGCTGTTTTACCTGGAATATACTGGCCCCATAAGGAGTCCTCCAAGCATTCAGCAGGTTATCCTTCCCCGTGGACACAAACCATTTACCTGGAAACCAGAGAGAGGGAGAGAGGGGGGTTAGAGGGGGGGATGAGGGAGAGAGGGGGGTTAGAGGGGGGGATGAGGGAGAGAGGAGGGT
>JACXGJ010006892.1:0-32564 GCA_016801105.1 Esox niger
TCATTGCACCTGTTGTCTCGTTTAGCGCACCTGATCATCATTTAGTCATTCCCCTCAGTATATATGTTCCCTCTGCTCCCTTTGTCTTTGTGTGTTATTGTCTCTACTCAGAGCAAATGTCAGCTCCATTAAAACCATTTAACATACCAGCTCCGCAGTCCGCTCCATGTCTTCAGCCTTCCGTAAAGCCTGACAGTCCTGTTGTTTGAGTTTGTTATGGCCTGGACTGATCTTATGGCCCTGTACAGATGGCTCCAAGGTGAAGTTGCCTGTGTCTCCTCTGTTTCTCCCATTCGTGTCGGACAGAGACCAGGGGTAGCTCAGTTTAGGAGGTCTGTTAACTATGACCTAGAACTATGGTTGCCATGACAATGTAGAGTATATGTCAACTTGTTTTGTATGTATGTTATAGCATAAGAGATAATATTTGCAGGAGCTGACAGGGGGGGTATAAAGAGGAGAAAGCCATAATGTAATGCACAGCAGTCTGTCATGACATTACCCTGTTCATCTTTTGTAATGTTCGGATGGCTGTTCCTGTGGATCCACGTAATTAAACTTGAAATAATCAACTGTTATACGAACGACTGAGAAGTTCTTTATTTGAATAAATCGTGAACATTTCCATCTTCCACAAAGGGGTTGAACAAAAATATCATATGAATTGTTTAGGACCTGCAACCATTTTCCTACAGTCCCTCTATTTCAGGGGCTCAAATGTATTTGACAAATTAAAACAATTACAATTAAAATGTTAATTTTCTTTTGTTGAGAATCCTTTGCAGGCAATGACGGCTTGAAATCTGGAATGCATGGATATCACCATATCCTAGGTTTCCACCTTTGTGATGCTTTGCAAGGCCTTTACTGCAGCGGTCTTCAGTTGTTGTTTGTTCATGGGTCTTGCTGCCTTTAGTTTTGTCTTGAGCAAGTGAAATGCATGCTTGCTTGGGTTGAGATCAGATGATTTATTCAGCCATTATGGAAAATTCCACTTATTTGCTTTATAAAACTCCTGGGTTGCTTTCGCAGTATGTTTTGGGTCTCTCTCCACCTGTAAAGTGAAGGGCCATCCAATACACTTTGCTGAATGTCTGAATCTTAGCAGACATAATACACTGAGCAGACACATGGGTATTGCTTATACTAACAGCCATGACACAAAAATACATTCCTAACCTTTCCAAAGTGGAGTGAGAGATATTAAGCATGAATTGTAACTGAAATTAGCTTGACACAATGTATGAGAGTACTAAACTCTGTACGAAGGACACTAGGTAGGATATGTGACGCTCCATAACTGATCGGTCTCAATCACCCTGTCCATACCACCTGCTAGGAACTGTGTATGTGACTGTCAGAGGACACTCTGAATAGGGCCTTGGATCATAGGTTGGGATACGCCATACAAGGGTATTTTGTAGGTCAAACTCTTTCTTATAATAGTCTGTGTAATGGTTGGCTATGACCACTGACCACCTATCTGTCCTGTGCATAAAAGACTGTTCTAACATTGTTATCATTGGAGAACTATGGAAAGTTAACATTTTGTACTCATGCTGAATAAAAGACTCTCCCCTGACTTGTTTGTTTAAAGTTCATGGATCAAAAGTGCATAGTTTAACACATTCAGTGTTGGGTGTTTTATCCATACTACCAACCATGACACAAAATGACATCCCTAGTCTATTCAAAGGGGGTTGGTGGAGTCTGCATATTTCAGTGCATGGCATACTGAGATGATTTAATCATTCTAATGATTATTACATGAATGTCTAAAAATCCACCTGTTGATGTCGCACTATCTATCTTTAAATACGTTTGTGTAAATGGTCCTTGCCACAGATCAGACCGATGTACTTATCTGAACCCCTAAATAGGTTATTTGTTGGGCAACGGTGATTCCCGGAGGGAGTCCCACATTATCTCGCACTGCATTAAGCAGAATCAGCACAGACCAAGAGAGGTTAATCTTAAAACCGAATAACCAAAATTCCCTCGCATTTGGAAGTTCTAGTTTGTAACTTCTCAATCTCCAAGAGGCAGTAGTTGGTGAATTTCATGATTTGACAACCATTGCCCTGCAGTGCTTCCACTCTAGTTAGATTTTCCATGTTTTTGGCATGTGTGCTTATTCAGCTTGGGGTGATCAAAGCAAACCAAAGTTTTTGGAGAGTGTCTTCAAGCGGACCAAATGCCTTTTTTAGTGCTTCAGCTAGCAAGCCTGAGACCGTCCCACGCAACGAGTCCCTTTGCGCATCCACGGTCTATTTGATTAGCATGGCTACATCATCTTGGTCAAGTGAGCTAATGGTACCCTTACATTGTTTGCTGTTGTCGTACTGTTTTGGAGGGGAATTAGCAGTTTTTTGGTCCCTGCCATTGTTCACAATGACTATTCTAAACAATTCAACAAGTTAAAGTCGAAAATCTACAGAGGACTAAAATGAATGGCCAGGGCTCAGGAATTAAAAAAGTCTGAGGACAGTGTGTAGAGGCAACATTTGGATACTTTAAGATGTTGCACATTTTCTTTTAGAGCTTTTTGATCAATTGTATGAAATTGTGACATAATAACAAAGTATTTTCTTGGTGGTTGACGTGATACAGTGTCACTGTGTAGTTCTGACAGTCTGTCAAATACTTTAGATTTTTTCACTAGAGACAACAAATTTATTTCATTTCTCAGTGGACAAGATTTATGATGCTATCCGCTTTTGGTATAAGCTTCTCGACCATGGCAAATAGAGTGTGAGAATTGTTGATGTTCCTGTTGATCATTCCTGATAAATGTTGCTGTCTAGCCCTGCATAACTCATAGTTGAAGCGATAAATGCTTTGTTTATAGATATCATAGTGGATTTGAAGCATAGTTTTTCTTCACTTACATTCATCTTTCCTACACTTTCTTTTCAGTGATTACCATCAAAGGGTTTTTCCACAGTGCTTTCTGTTTTTTTCTGTGAGTTTTCTTTATCTTTACTGGTGCAACATGCTCCATGACATTCATTATTTTGGTATTAAAATTATTCTGGAGTACATCAAATGACTAGCCATTGCCTTCATGAGTGTTGATTTGAAATATCAAGACCTTTAGAGATAACCAGATCTGGAATGTGGCCTTGAGTGTGCGTACACTCTTTCAGATGTTGAGTGAGAACAAAAGTGCCAAGTAGTCCAAAAAGTTATTTGGTATTATTGTCCGTATTATTATCAATGAGGATGTTAAAATCCCATGTTATGATGAATATGTTGTTATCAGGGTCATCAACTTTGGAGGGGACAATTAATAAAAATCTTCTCAAGAGCAATTTTAGAGGGAGACCACAAAAGTAGTGCTGTACAACTGTTTCAGTTTGTGCCATCGCTTTGCATGCTACTATAGCTTTGAAAATTCAGCTATTGTGTGTGAACCCTATCAACACAATCCTACTGGATTAACCTCACATTAGCTATGTGCATTGAGTGCCTTTCAGATGGTAGACATGAACACAGTCACCTTGCTAAGGAAAACTACATATACAGTTGTGCTCATAGATTTGTGTATGCTGGCAGAAACTGTGACATTTTGGCACTGATTTTGAAAATATGATTGATCATGCAAAAAACTGTCTTTTATTTAAGGATAGTGATCATATGAAGCCATTGATAATTAGTGTTTTGGCTCCTTTTTAAATCTTAATGATAACAAAAATCACACAAATGGCCCTAAGCAAAGGTTTACAAACTCTTGAATGTTTGGCCTTGTTACAGACACAAGGTGACACACACAGTTGAATATTGCAATTAAAGGGGAATTTCCCACACCTTTTTAAATTGCAAATAGTGTCTGTGTATAGTCAATGAGTTTGTTAGCTCATGAGCAGGTTACATACTGAGCCATGGGGAGCAGAAAAGAACTGTCAAAGGACCTGCGTAACAAGGTAACTTCATAATGATGGAAAATTATATAAAAAGTTATCCAAAGCATTGCAAATGCCAGTCAGTACTGTGCAATCACTTATTAAGAAGTGGAAAATGTGTGGATCTCTTGATACCAAGCTAAGTTCAAATGGTCCAAGAAAGATTTCAACCCAAACTGCCAGAACAATCGTTCAGAATACAAAGAAAAAGAACAGTCTGCTGTCAAAAGATGGTGTCGTTGTTTCAAGGAGCACAATATGATGATACTTGAACAAAAATGCATGGTTGAGTTTCCAGAAAGAAGCCTTTACTGCGTCAATGCCACAAAAATAACTGGTAACAATATACCTGACAACACCTTGACATGCCTTTAGAGCTTTATGGTCACAACCACACATCTCCACAAAAAAAGGCAAGGAGGCTCCTCTTAAAGCCACTCCTCGATTGGTTGTGAGAGCAAACACAAACCACCTGAGAGGAAATAGGCCTAACAAACTTAACAACACCGATGTGCTGACTAACTCTGAACAAAAGCCTGTTACTGATGGGCCCCACACATCTTGTCAATACCTCCTGCTAGAAGTTGCAGATTTGACTGTTACAGGATGCATAAGACAATTGACCATAGGTTGGAACAAAAGGGTCTTTTGTAAGGTAAACCTTTCTTATTGGAGGGTATTTGACTGTGTAATGGCTGTTATGACCATTGACAGTCTCCCATGTGTCCGCCTCCAGTGTTCACTTTGTATTCATTGGAGAGTAAAAGGAAAAAATTATGGAAGGTTAACGTCGTTGCCTCATGCTGAATAAAGATGTCTCTCCCCTGACTTCTGGTTGCATACATTTTGTTAATGGATATCAAATGGACAGAATGACAGATGGTGCCGTGACACGGATAGATGGATTGGCACTCTGGAAAGTGAGTCAAACCACTCTAAAAGAACAAGTCAGTTAAATCAGCATGCATATCCATATGAACAAATCTGGAATAAAAGAAGACCTAGAAATGTTGCTTTTCATGCAATGGAAACCTGTGGTGAGGACACGCAAGACTTATGTTGACACTGAAAGATGTGTTCTTAGTCTTAGTCCAGAGACTCCACAGAAGATACTAAATGTTCCCTGTTGTGATGGGAAGTGCTTACTAGACTGAATAGTAAGTGTGTCACCTGTGTATTACAATACCTTATATAGACCTTCGTCATTCATCACAAAGTCCTTGTTAGGCAGATAGCAGTTTGACACTTGTGTAGTAATAATTAAAATATTTTTCAAATAAGGGGAAGTAAATAAAATGACATCTTGAGGACTGCAGCCTTACATGCTGTAATGGAGAAAATAGCTGATAACATCAAAAAGAGCTTGAAAATAGATGACTGTCGCCAAGAGATGATTAAAAAATATGCCATTGTTCTAGAAGAATTTTTTTTGAATATATGGGAACAAATTCAAAGAATGCCTGATGAATTACATAAAACACGCTGGTCATTGATTATGTTATCAAAAATAAAATAAAAATTATGATAAATTCCTTAAATTTATGGTCTTGGAAGATGTTTTTAAGAGTGTTTTCGGGCGTCGGCTGAATAAATGGCTGATCAAATGGCTGAACTGGACAAGTTGAAAAAAGGACTTGAAAATTTGAAAAAGAAACTAGAAACCTTGAAAGCAGGAAAAACATCTAAAGACATTCAAAGCCCATTTGAAAAGAAACGAGGATCATGTAACGATTTTGGAATCCTTGGCCATTGGCAGAATGTCACAAAAAGAACCAAAAGAAAAGGACAGGATGCACAGACAGTTGCAACATTAGACATTCTGCCCACATGCCAAGCAGCAGCAAGGAAAGATCTCCCATGTACCATGAATGGAATTCAGGAATCAAAGGATTTGAAGATTTCCTGGCAATACCTGGAACAGACGTGAGCTTATATAATCATTGATTAAAAGTTTTTAATGTGTTTCCAAAAATGAATCTTACCTAAAAATGTAGTAAAGCTGGAACTTATGAAGGAAATCTGATCAGTTCCCTTGATAATGACCACACTTCTTCAAGTGAAAATGTCATAGTTTAAAAGCACTTTGATGGTAAATAGCATGTTCTAATAGACATTTGAAATAGCCTGTTTTGTTCTGTCATGCTTGAACATGTTTTAATAGATATTCAAGGAATAACCTGTTTTGTTGTGCTTTGTCATGTTCACTATGTAAATTTTAATCAAACGTATTTATTGCGTTGATGATCATGTTTAAAACTGTAAGGCCTCAAGAGGCTTTAACAGGCCCACCGCATGGTAAACATATGTTGCCTGCTGAGCTGTTCACTAGCACGCGTGGGTAAATCTAACTCTAGTGATGCATTAGAAATTGGTACAATTAAGATTTTCTTATCTGGTAATATAATCTCATGATTTTCTTACAAAAGGTTAAAATATTGTGTTTTCTCTCTCCTTATATATAAGTTGTAGAATGAAGAATCCACATGATTTAAAGCTAAGGAGACATGCGGTGTCCCCTGAGGACTGAATAGTTTCCACCAAGTTGGAATGTTTGTTCTCTCTTTCTGCCTCATAACAGGATGACTGATGAAAGGGAAACAATACACAGAGGGTAATATATTTTATAAGTTAAACACATGGCTTTCCACGTGCACTGAATTTGGTTCAAATATGTTACAATTTGGTTTTAGACAAAAGATTGCAATTACAGAAATGATGAAAAACAGGGTGAAAAATAGCGAGTTTAAGCGGGTGTCAGGAACGGGAGTTGGGACCCAAGCGTGGAAAGGAAGGGCCAGGGGAAAGAGATAGGTAAGGTGATCAGTGTCAGGCAGGGAATCGTGACTCAAACAGACGGCGGAGGTACTGACTGGTGGCAGGCAGAGTAGTCAGGGATGGGCAGAAGGTCAACCCACGGCCTGGCAGCTGAAGTACAGGCAAGGAGTAGGCAGAGTAGTCGGGGACGGGCAACGAGTCGATACACGGAAAATCCAAACACAATGAAGACTCTGAGATTGCTGAGAAGCGCATGTGGTTTACGACCATAATCCAGCAGGGAAGGGATTACAGGGCTCTGTGGATATACTGTCGGTGACGAGGTGAGTGGAAACAGGTTCGTGATCGTGAATTGGGAACGGGTGTGGGAGTGGATGAGGAGCAGGTGTGCGAACAGTTCAGGAACATGAGGACCCGCCTCCAGCGAGTTTATGCCCCATGAAATGTGTTGTATCTTAAATGCTGAATTGAGTTTGGTTTAATAATATGGTTTCTTTTTGTTTGTATTATCTGTGATAACTGGGCTAAAACAGGCACCTGATACTTGTTAACGGGGTTTAATCGCAAAGATCATTAAGAAGGTTGTATTCAATCAGCTCACTGATTTTGTGACCTCAGGTGGTCTCTTAGATAAATTTCAGTCAGGCTTCCGACCCCACCACAGTACTGAAACAGCCCTGATTAAAGTTTTAAATGATATAAGGCTGAATACTGATTCAGATAAAACAACAGTTCTAGTTCTACTAGATCTCAGTGCAGCTTTTGACACTGTAGATCATAGAACACTTATAAATAGGCTGGGAATTTGGGTAGGACTTTCTGGGACAATCCTTGAGTGGTTCAGATCTTATCTAGATGGCCGAAGCTACTTTGTCTCCATTGGTAATCATGAATCTGATAGGGTGGCTATGACATGCGGAGTTCCACAGGGATCAGTTCTCGGACCGCTTCTGTTCAATCTCTACATGCTACCTCTGGGCCAAATTCTACAGAACAACAACATTAACTACCATAGCTATGCCGATGATACTCAAATATATATGTCTCTCGAACCGTATGACAACAGCTCAATAGACTCCCTATGTCACTGTATTGAGCACATAAATACCTGGATGAACCTAAATTGTCTACAATTAAACCAAGATAAAAGATTATTGTGTTTGGCAACAAAAATAAAAAAACATTTAGTAACAAAGAGCTGGATTCTCGGGCCCTTAAAACCATGTATCAAGTCCGTAATCTTGGTGTTCTGATAGACTCAGACCTCAAATTTAACAGTCATATCAAAATCGGTCACCAAAACAGCATAGGTCAGCTAGTAGAGCCCAGAGTCAAAACTAAACATTGAGAAGCTGCGTTTAGCAGTTATGCTGTACACAACTGGAATAAACTACCAGAAGATCTTAGACGTTCACCAAATGTGTCCATTTATAAATCTAGGCTAAAAACACTTCTCTTTTCACGTGCCTATGACTAAGCTCTCAAACTCAACCCCACTCTGAGCCTGTTTTTATAACAGCACTGTTTAGTGTTATAGGTTTTCTTCCTATGTTTTATATTCAATTTCTATTTTATTATTCTGTGTTATGGTTTTTCTGGCTTCCTATGTTTTATATTTTAACTCTATTTCAATGTTCTATTTTATGTTTTATTATTATGATGTATTTTATATTTCTCTTTTTAATTCATTGTGTTATTAAATGTCTATCTTGCTATATTTTACCAATTGTAATGCAAGTTCTGGTGCTATCAGAGGAATAACCTCTTTGTAAACTGTTTTTGATTCTATTGGGCATCTGGAGCTATAGCCTTGGATCTTTTGTGAATAGCTCCGGATCTCAAGTTGACCAAAAAAATGATCTATGCATCTATATTTCCAATCATGCTTCATGACAATGTATATGTGTAGGCCGCTAGCATGTACATAGACATTTTCATCTAGAATGTTGATTCAAAAACCCGTATTTTCTGTTTGGGGTGCAGCTAAGCCCCGACTGTATTGTGATACTAGCAACACCTCTGGAGCTGACAACCGGTCAAAATTGTTGTGTTAAAACTTTCTAGAAGTTACGTTACCCATTTGTCGGTGCCGCTATGCTTTTTTTAATCAACCAAAGATAAAGGTGAGTAACTGTGAGACTTTTTCTATCTAGTTCAAACAAAGCATATATTTACTTTTCTTTACTTCACCGCTCAATAAAATAAGACACATTTCGAACCGTCACCAATCTTCATTTTCGCTGCCCTGAATGACAGGTCACACTTTGTTGGCTAGCAGTTAGCTGACGTTTGAGGCTAGCTACAGTTACACATCATCCAGTGCTTGCAGCGCTTTGAAAATCGAGTCAATGAGAGAACCTTGCAATTCAATGTATGTAGCTTTTCTTACCTGGCAAGGTGAATGTTCATGTCAACCGTATGAACGGCACTCCGCTAACGTGGAGTAAATCCAGTCTTTGTATTTGTGTTGGTAGGTTTCACACACAATAGCTCAATCAAATTGGTACTTATAAAGAGTAACATGAAAATTTTGTTATTTTCATATCTCATCTCATCTTCATCCGCTTATCCGTTGTTGGGTCGCGGGGTAGCAGCTCCAGCAGGGGACCCCAAACTTCCCTTACCTGAACCACATTTGCCAGCTCTAACTGGGGGATCCTGAGGTGTTCTCAGGCCAGTGTTGAAATATAATCTCTCCACCTAGTCCTCGGCCTACCCCGAGTTCTCCTCCCAGCTTGACGTGCCTGGTACACCTCCCTAGGGAGACGTCCTGGGGGCATCCTCACCAGATGCCCGAACCACCTCAACTGGCTCCTTTCAATGCAAAAGAGCAGCAGCTCTACTCCGAGTTCCTCACGGATGACTGAGCTTCTCACCCATCTCTAAGGGAGACGCCACCCTTCAGAGAAAACTCCTTTCAGCCGCATGTACCTGCAATCTAGTTATTTCGGTCATGACCCAGCCTACATGACCATAGGTGAGGGTAGAAACGTCTTTTCCAGATCCACAAAGCACATGTAGACTGGATGGGCATATTCCCAGGCCCCCTCCAGTATCCTTGCAAGAGTAAAGAGCTGGTCGGTTGTTCCACGACCATGACGGAATCCACATTGTTCCTCTTCAATCTGAGGTTCGACTTTCTGCCGAACCCTTCTTTCCAGCACCTTTGAGTAGACTTCCCCAGGGAGGCTGAGTAGTACGATACCCCTATAATTGGCACACACCCTCTGGTCCCCCTTTTTGAACAGGGGAACCACCACCCCGGTCCACCACTCTTAAGGCACTGCCCCCGACTCCCACACAATGTTGAAGAGGTGTGTCATCCAATTCATCCCCTCCACATTTAAAGCTTTCAACATTTGTGGACGAATCTCATCAATCCCCGGAGCTTTGCCACTGTGGAGTTGTTTAACTACCTCAGTGACTTCTGCCAAAGATACTGACAATGCTTCCCCATCAGCCTCCAGCTCTGCCTTTACTAAAGAGGGCGTGTTAGTGGGATTTAGGAGTTCCTCAAAGTTTTCCTTCCATTGCCCAATTACCTCCTCAGTTGAGGTCAAAAGTGTTCCATCCTTACTGTACACAGCTTGGATGGTTCCCCATTTTCCCCTCCTGAGGTGGCAGACAGTTTTTCAGAAACACCTTGGTGCCGACCGAAAGTCCTTCTCCATGGCTTCCCCGAACTCCTCCCAAACCCGCTGTTTTGTCACTTTCACGGCAGAGGTAGCAGCCCTTTGGGTCCGCTGGTACTCTGCAACTGCCTCCGGAGTCCTCCGGGATAACATATCCCGGAAGGCCTCCTTCTTCAGTCAGACGGCTTCTTTGACCACAGGTGTCCACCTAGGTGTTTAAGGGTTTCTGCCCCTTGAGTCACCTAAGACCGTTAGACAACAGGTCCCCGACGCAGCTTCGGCAATGGAAGATTTGAACATTGACCACTCAGTTTCAATGCCAGAGTCTGTCCAGAGTCTTTTCCCACCCCCTGACCCAACACACCACCAGATGGTGATCGGCTGACAGCGCCCCTCTCTTTACCTGAGTGTCCAAAACATGCAACCTCAGATCCGATGACACAATCACAAAATCGGTCATCGACCCTCGGCCTAGTGTGTTCTGGTACCACATACACTTATGAGCATCCTTATGTTCGAACATGGTGTTCAAATAGATAATCCATGACTACCACAGAACTCTAACAACAAACAACCACTCGAGTTCAGATCAGGAAGGCCGTTCCTCCCTATCACGCCTCTCCAGGTGTCTCCATCTTTGCCCACGTGCGCGTTGAAGGCCCCCAGCAGAATTATGGAGTGCCCTATTGGAACCCCGTACAGGACTCAATTCAGGATCTCCAAGAAGGCCGAACACTCCGAACTGCTGTTCGGGGCATATGCACAAACGTCAGAGTTACCCGTACGTGTAGGGAGGCCTCTCATCCACCGGGGTAAACTCCAACATAGCGGTCGGTTTCCGACAGTTTGGTCAGAAACATGCACACAAGTAGCCCGCTGGAAGTCATTTTGTAAGGCTTTGCCAGTTCTCCTCCTGTTCCACCTTGCACAAAGGAGCAGATTCTGGTCCTGCTGCTGGGTTGATGTCCTTCCATGGCCCTGTCCAGCTGTCCTTGTGTAATGGCCTATCTCCTGGCCTATCCCCAAAAAAATCTTGGGGTTGCTTATTGGCCCGTTTGTGCCTTCTTCTTCGTTTACCCCTTTTGGGTTTCTGCTGTGCTGGTAAGGAGAACAGCTGGAGATGATGGTGATTTCTCTCCACTTCTGTGTCCCTGTCAGCCCAGGAGGACAGTGGGTGACGGTAGGGGTATTCCTCCTACTGTCACTGTCCGGCCAACCAAGGAGTTCCACTACCGTCCAACTCTGCCTCGCGCTTACGTGGTCCTTAGTTTGGTCAGTCATTCTGTCAAGATGTGACGTTGTGGGGATTAATGGACCAGGCGCAGGCAGGGGTATAGGTCGGTGCGCTTTTTAAATATAACACAAAAAAACAGAACAGATAAACACAGAGCACTTGATAAAGGGTTTAAAGTAAATACTAAACTGGAACAGAACTCACCACACGCATCAGAAAAGACAGTGACATGGAACAATGACTGACAAATGAGGGGAGCAGAGGAGAAACATTTAAACTCATACTAATGACCTAATTGGGACCTGGTGTGAGAGACAATTGGAGACAAGAAAAATGAAGGGGACCGGGATGAGTTCATGGCAATTGGAAAGATGCAAAACGCGGGAGATGCCGGAGCATTCCGTCACCTCACCGTCACACTAGCTGAAAATGATATGGGAAATTCTAGTTTTTTGGTAGGACACAGATGCTCAAAAAACCATTATAACCAATTGGCTTCAAATTTTAATAACAACCTCCTGATCAAATGCACTAAATAATAAGAGTAGACAAAATAGAGAAACACAAATAAATCTTGAGAGGTATTTAATTCCTTTAATTGACAGAAGAACCCCACATTTTGAATATCCCACTCATAACACCTGACATTTGCTCAATGGTCATAATGCACTGCTAAGAGCAGTTAATTATGTGATTGACCAGAACTGACTGGCATTTGCATGGCATTGGATATGTTTTATATCCACTTCCTTCTTAATATCAATTAATCAATCAAATGTATTTTATAAAGCCCTTTTTACATCAGCAGTTGTCACAAAGTGCTTTCACATAACACCTGGCCTTAAACCCCAAGGAGCAAACAACAGTAGTGTTGAACTTCCGTGGCTAGGAAAAACTTCCTAAAAATGCTGAAATTTAGGAAGAAATCTAGAGAGGAACCAGGCTCAGAGGGGCGACAACTCCTCTTTTGGCTGTGCCGGGTGAACATATTAAGAGTTTGTAAATTGTAATAGTTAATCAATGCATGTGGGTTGAGCCCAGAGTCTATTTAAAACATAGTCTAGAGGCATGACCAAATGGACAAGACAGGGAAAGACGGGGGGGGGTCAGCAGAGTGGCAGCTGGAATCGTCAGGTAGCATCTTGATCTGCAACACAACCAGGAGGACTTTGGACAGGGACAGCAACGAGTCACTCTTGGTACTCCACAGGTGTGGGCCAAGACCTCATGTCCTCCTAAGTTTAAAATGACAAAAGACAGGATACATTTAGACTCTACTCCCCCAGCACAAGAATATAGATGCGTAAGACCTATATTGAGACGTGGGGGCCAGAGACTCTGTGGCCCCGGACAGGGCCCAACAGGCAGGGAATCCATCCACCCACATTGCCAAGCATCAACCAAAGGGACATCCACCAACCACAATCATCCTGAATGGGGGCCGAGTATTGCCAGCAGAGTATAGCCAAATTGCACAAGTGCCCAACAGAGAAACAATAAAAACCCAGTGACACCGCCCCTGAATGGCATTGGAAGGAGGGCATCACAGTGGCGATGAGAGCCCACCTGGCAAGACAGCAAGGGGGGACATTATCAGGCCTTTCGGGTCACCTTCACACCCCTGGGCCAGACTACACTTAATCATAGACCAGTCTGAAGATATTAGTCTTTAGTAGACACTTGAAGGTTTGCATTTCTAACTTTAATTGGCAAATAATTCCACAGTAGTGGAGCTCTAAGAGAGAAGGCCCTGCCTCCGGCTGTTTGTTTAGACATTTTAGGTACAGAACAAAGGCTTACATCTTGCGATCTAAGGTTACATGCAGGTATGTAGGGCTGGATCATTTCAGCGAGATAAGTAGCAGAAAGTCCATGTATTGATTTATAGGTTAACAATAAAACCTTAATCAGCCCATACACCAACAGGCAGCTAGTGTAGAGGCAAGTACTGGAATAATGTGTTCACCTTTTTTGTTCTAGTTTGGAATTTAACAGCCATGTGCAGCAGTTTATCTTCAGCCTTTTTTGATAGAAAGTTTGCAATGTTTCAAAGACGAAAATAAGCAACTCTTGTGATATATTTTATATCTTCATCAAAAGAGAGGTCAGGGACAAGGGTAACGCCAAGATTTCTTACCGTTTTTTGGGATACGACCATGCAGCCGTCGAGGTTCACACGGAGAACTGCCCACAAAACAATTTGGTTCTTCGGTCCTAAAGCAAGCGTTTCTGTTTGTCTTGAGTTTATTAGCAAGAAGTTCTTTGTCATGCACTTCCTAATTTCCAAAACACATGCTTCCAAAGTAGCTATTTTTTGGGCTTCTCCATGCTTCATCAAAATATATAGCTGTGTGTCATCAGCATAGCAGTGAAAATTGACATTGTGATTACGGATTACATCACCAAGAGGCAGCATATATAGTGAGAACAATAAAGGGCCCAAAAGCGAGCCTTGAGGAACACTAAAACATACTTTAGATTTTTCAGAGGATATACCATCCACACATACAAACTGATGTCTTTCCGTTAAATACGTGTCACGGACGGGAGTGGGGACCCAGGCGCGGATTGGCAAGGCAGAGGTGGAGGGGCGGGCGGAGGGGTTGGAGTCGAGCAGGGTAGTTAGACTCAGACAGGCGGCGGAGGCACTGGTCGGTGATAGGCAGAATAGTCGGGAACAGGCGGTAGGTCGGTGCACGGGCGGACGGCAGAAGCATAGGTAGGAAACAGGCAGAGTAGTCAGGGACAGGCAACGAGTCGGTACAAGGGTGATCCAAACGAACTGTAGACTCAAAGGTTGCTGTGAAGCGCATGTGAATAACTACCATAATCCGGCAGGGAAAGAATGGCAGAGGACCGAGGATATACAGGTGGTGATGAAGCGATTGGGAACAGGTGCGTAATTGCGGAGAGGGAACAGGTGCGTAATGAGATGGGAAGCAGGTGTGCGAACTGTTCAGGAACGCGCAAGCCTGCCTCCACGCGATCGCGTGGAGGCAGGCTGATTTAAACCAGGTTAGAACATTCCCACATAGCCCAATATGGGTTTCCAGTCTCTCTAAGAGAAGAGAATGATCAATAGTGTCAAAAGCAGCACTAAGATCAAGAAGCAACAGGACGGATGCAGAACCTTTGTCTGAGGCCATTAGAAGGTAACTTGTTTCCTTCACAAGTGCAGTCTTAGTACTATGGTGGGGTCCATTTACCTTCTTACGCAGGTCTTTTGAAAGTTATTTTTTGCTCCCCATGGCTCAGTATCTAACGTACTCTGTGAATCCACATCGGAGCTAACAAATTAATTGACATTACACGGACACTAATTGCAATTGAAAGTCACAGGTGTTAGAAATTGACCGTTAATTGCCATTTACATCTGTGTGTGTCACCTTGTGTGTCTGTAACAATGCCAAACATTCAAGGGTACGTAAACTTTTGATCAGGGCCATTTGGGTGATTTGTGTTATCATTATGATTTAAAAAGGAGCCAAACAACTATTTGAGAATATGATCACTATCCTTTAATTAAATAGTTTTATCCATGATCAGTCATGTTTTCAAAATCAATGCCAAAATGTCACAGTTTCTGCCAGGTTGTGCAAAATTATGAGCACAACTATATGAGACTCCCAGAGCTGCCTCAATCAGATTTTTCACCACAGTAATTATGTGTAATGTCTGAACAAAATTATACACTGAACAAAAATATAAACGCAACACTTGTTTTTGCCCCCATTTATTATGAGCTGAACTCAAAGGCTTAAGACTTTCTATGTACACAAAAGCCTATATCTCTCAAATATTGTTCACAAATCAGTCTAAATCTGTGTTAGTGAGTACTTATCCTTTGCCAAGATAATCCTTCCACCTCACAGGTGTGGCATATCAAGATGCTGATCCATCAGCATGAGTATTGAACAGGTGTGCCTTAGGCTGGTCACAATAAAAGGCCACTTGAAAATATGCAGTTGTCGCAACTTTTGAGGGAGCATGCAATTGGAATGCGGACTGCAGGAATGTCCACCTGAGCTGTTGCCCATGTATTGAATGTTCATTTCCCTACCATTAGCAGTCTCCAAAAGTGTTTCAGAGAATTTGGCAGTACATAAAACCTGCCTCACAACCACAGACACTGTGTAACCACACCAGCCCAGGACCTCCACATCAAGCATCTTCACCTCCAAGATCGCCTGAAACCAGCCACCCGGACATCTGCTGCAACAATCGGTTTGCATAGACAAAGAATTTCTGCTCAAACTGTCAGGAACTGTCTCAGGGAAGCTCATCTGCATGCTTGTCGTCCTAATCAGGGTCACAAACCGACTGCAGTTCATCGTAACCGACTTGAGTGGGCAAAGGCTCACATTCGATGGTGTCCAGCACTTTGGAGGGGTATTCTCTTCACGGATTAATCCCGGGTTTTCACTGTACAGGGCAGATGACAGACAGCGTGTATGGCATTGTGTGGGTGAGCGGTGTGCTGATGTCAACGTTGTGGATCGGGGGGCCCATGGTGGCGGTGGGGTTATGGTATGGGCAGGCGTGTGTTATGGACAATGAACACAGGTGCATTTAATCGATGGCATTTTGAATGCACAGAGATACTGTGACGAGATCCTGAGGCCCATTACTGTGCCATTCATCTACGACTATCACCTCATGTTGCAGCATGAAAATGCCCGGCCCCATGTTGCAAGGATCTGTACACAATTCCTGGAAGCTGAAAACATTCTAGTACTTGCATGGCCAGCATACTCACCAGATATGTCACCCATTGGGCATGTTTGGTATGCTCTGGGTCGGCGTATACGACAGCGTGTTCCATGTCCTGCCAATATCCAGCAACTTTGCACAGCCATTGAAGAGGAGTGGACCAACACTACACAGGCGACAATCAACAACCTGATCAACTCTATGCGAAGGAGATGTGTTGACCTGCATTAGGCAAATGGTGGTCAAAGCAGATATTGACTGATTTTCGAAACCCCCGGACCTCCCCAATACAATGAAACTGCACATTTTCGAGTGGCCTTTTATTGTAGCCAGCCTAAGACACCTGTGCAATACTCATGCTGTTTGATCAGCATCTTGATATGCTACACCTGTGAGGTGGATGGATTTTCTCGGCAAAGGAGAAGTGCCCAATAACACAGATTTGTGAACAATATTTGAGAGAAATAGGCATTTTGTGTATGTACAGAAAGTCTTAGATCTTTGAGTTCAGCTCATAATAAATGGGAGGCAAAAACAGAAGTGTTGCGTTTATAATTTTATTCAGGGTACATTTGTGCCTTTATCCTCTAAGCCGTCTAAGGACAGGGTTTGAATTCATGCTTGGTTTAGTTCCCAGACACTGTTTCTAAAGGCTACAGCAGCATTTTGTGGCACAGTATTGTGAAAATAAACAACGCAAGGATTATTATAAAAACTTATCCAGATTTCTAACAGGGTAAGAATGCTTGTGTACCATTTTGTAAGTTGGCTAAACTATCCCATTAACTATGCTCTCGTTAAATGCATAACACTCTTCACATATTCCTTGGTCACTTACTTGTTTCTAAAACAAGAGATTGATTGTTTTCTTGTTTTGAAGGGATGCCTTTTAAAGTGTTGTTGTTGTAGTAACATTGCATTTATTACAATGTAGCCTTGTTTTGAGGGCAGGCTATGCATGTTTTTAAAAGAAGGAAATAGGAAAGGTCATTAGATTTTGACAAAATACGATATTGACAAGCACTAAAAGTACATTACCATCCATCTATGTGCATATGTGCAGAATGAGTCACAGTTGGATATGATGCATTTATGGTGTCAGATCATGACATAATTAACTGATGTCAAGTTTCAACCAGTTTTTAGATGTTCCAAATATCTCTTCTGGAAATTAACACTTTTGATCATGTTTTTTAAGTACACTGGTATATGATAATAGAAAATGTTAGTGCTTTATGACATACATTTCAAATACCTCAAAGGAGAAGAGGACACTAGTAAAGTACGAGTGCCCCAGGACAACCCAACAGTTGAACTATAATGCCAAGCTTGACTGTTATTTAAGTACTATGACATGCAGCCTTGCCTTAACTTTTGGTACAGTCACAGATCATAGACTGTTCTATTGCTTTCACTATTCGTCATATTCCTCAACTCTCTCGCCCCAACAGAATTGTTTATGCCATTAAATATGAAATTATAGAAATCAACTTATCAGATGTGACCTCAGGATCAGGATATAGTGAGGGGAAAAAAGGTATTTGATCCCCTGCTGATTTTGTACATTTGCCCACCGACAAAGAAATGATCAGTCTATACTTTAAATGGTAGGTTTATTTGAATAGTGAGAGATAAAATAACAACAAAAAAATATAGATATTTAGAGATTGATTTGCTTTTTAATGAGGGAAATAAGGATTTTATCCCCTCTCAATCAGAAAGATTTCTGGCTCCCAGGTGACTGTTATAAAGGTAATGATCTGAGATTAGGAGCACACTCTTAAAGGGAGTGCTCCTAATCTCAGTTTGTTACCTGTGTAAAAGACACCTGTCCACAGAAGCAATCAATCAGTCAGATTTCAAACTCTCCACCATGGATGGCCAAGACCAAAGAGCTGTCCAAGGATGTCAGAGACAAGATTGTAGACGTAGACAAGGCTGGAATGGGCTATAAGACCATCACCAAGCAGCTTGGTGAGAAGGTGACAACAGTCGGTGCGATTACTCGCAAATGGAAGAAACACAAAGAATTGTCAATCTACCTGGGTCTGGGGCTCCATGCAAGATCTCACTTCATGGAGTTGCAATGATCATGCAAACGGTGAGGAATCAGCCCAGAACTACACAGGAGGATCTTGTAAATGATCTTAACGCAGCTTGGACAATAGTCACCAAGAAAACAATTGGTAACATTACGCAAACGACTGAAATCCTGCAGCGCCCGCAAGGTGCCCCTACTCAAGAAATACATGTATAGGTCTGTCTGAAGTTTGCCAGTGAACATCTGAATGATTTAGAGGAGAACTGGGTGAAAGTGTTGTGCACAGATGAGACCAAATTCGACCTCTTTATCATAAACTCAACTCGCCATGTTTGGAGAAGGAGGAATGCTGCCTATGACCCCAAGAACACCCTTGCCACTATCAAACATGAAGGTAGAAACATTATGCTCTGGGGGTGTTTTTCTGCTAAGGGAACAGGACAACTTCACCGCATCAAAGGGATGATGGACAGGGCCATCTACTGTCAAATCTTGGGTGAGAAACCCCTTCCCTCACCCAGGACATTGAAAATGGGTTGTAGATGGATATTTCAGCATGACAAAGACCCAAAACACATAGACAAGGCAACAAAGGAGTGGCTCAAGAAGAAGCACATTAAGGTCCTGGAGTGGCCTAGCCAGTATGCAGACCTTAATCCCATAGCATATATTTTGTTGTGTTTGTATTGAGTGCTTGACAGATGCTTGAGAGTAGATATCAAAATTGGTTGGGCAAACTGACTGGTTTAAAATTTATATTTGCAAAGGTTATTGTGGATGGATGTATTTGCAGCTAAGTAATAAAAGGGGATGCCCCTGTGGTTGCACTATAGTGCTGTGTTATACATAGGCAGGTTAAATCACTTGCCTGTGCAAACACACAGTCCTACTCATCAAAAACCTCAAACTAGATTTCCAAGATAAGCAAAAAGTATGTTCTTCCCATACTTAGAGAAAGCTCATATTGTTTCTCTTGGCTCACAAACCGCATTACTTGACTAATAGAATAAATCAAAATGTGCATTCAGTGTATAAAAGACGCAGGTTGTTATTGCTAGGCATAACAATTTACCAATTCATTTTCAGTCTTTTGCTGTGTATACAGCTAACTCATGACGGCAGGAAGAATACAGATGTCATTGTTTTCAGAGAAGCAACTTTGCCAAATTCAATTGAGGCAGACGGGAAGTACCAGCTACTGTGGCGGCAGACTGAATTTGGGGTCAGAGTTGAAAAATGTTAACTTTATGTCTTGACAAAATAAACTGAACTATTGTTGATGTTTTAATCTCATGATGTTTCGCAACATTGCAAAGAGCAGGCATATTTGACTCCAGTTCTGGAGAGGCGAAACACATTTCCATTTTCAAGCCATTTAAAGGGGCACTATATAGAGAATTTGCATTGTTAAATGAGAAAATGTCCTTAATATATATGCACTGTTAGGGGAACATTAGTGTCTTAGAATCGTGGTGCACCAATCGCATTGTATTCATATCCGTAATCCTGGAAATGGAAATCTGTAATCAGATCTTGCAAGATGTTTCAATGAAGCGTGCACACATTTTACAAAATTGCAGTTGTGTGAATGAATATCTTTATAAATTGAGATTGAATTGTAAGCATATTTCATTTTCAGAATTACAAAAATAGTACAAATGGCAAAAAAAAATGTTACTATGCGGACATACAAAGGGACTGCAGGAATTTCACCAATCACATAGTCATGAAATAATTGGACACTGACACAGTTTTGTTATTTTGACTGTTGCATTTCAGACTTCACGCCGTCATGGCCTGCAAAGGATTCTCGACAAAGTATTAAAAATAAAAAATATATGATCGATAATTGATCCAATTACATTTGAGCCCCTGAAATAAAGTGACTGTGTACTGTAGGAAAATGGTTGCAATGTCTAAATGTTTCATATGAGATTTTTATTCAACCCCTTGAATTAAACCTGAAAATCTGAACTTAAATTACATCTTGGTTGTCTCATTTCAAATCAATTGTGGTGGCATACAGAGACAAAATTATGAAAATTGTGTCAGTGTCACAATATTTCCGGACTTAACTGAATGCTTTCGCAAAAGATGTGCTTTAAACCACATCAAAATTACTTGTTAATTGTTGTTTATCATAGTCAAAATTGCCATGTCTTGCAAAAAAATCACAATATGATATTTCGTCCATATCTTGCAGCTCTAGTTCACCTTCAAAGTGGCCTACTACTGGGCTGGTAATGAAATAATGTTTTTAATTTTAAAGAAGGAACCATCAGTAACAAACTTATCAAGAAAAAAAATGCCTTTCAAAATTACTTTTCTGCATGCAATGCCCGGTTAACAAAAAAAAGGAAAGAGGAACAAAACTCACCCTAAACTTATTGTTGGCTAAACGGTAAATATACTGACTGAACTATCAGACTGAATATATAATATGCTAAAAGAATTCGTAACCTAGGCACAATTCTCACTGGTGTGTTGGGAAAAAGACACATTGACTACCATGTCTAAGCAGATAGTCTCCACTCGATACAGGCAGTAGACATGAGTCCTTGATTTTCCTGGCAACTAATAAATACTCAAGTATTTTCCAGTGTATACAGTGATGTACTGGTAAAAAGTGGGTAAACTATAAACTCCTCTAGGCGATCATATTAAGACAATATTCAACAAACGACATTACCGTTTTAAAGAGTATAATGTATCATTTTAATGCAGGTTAATTAATTTGGAATGCCTTGTGTACTTTTGTAAAAATGACACAAAATCAACATATTTTGATTAATAAAACCTTGTTTCCAAAAAGTCGGAATGCTGTGCAAGATGAAGATAAAACCAGAATGCAATGATATTGTAATCATTTAATTAGTGATTGGAAATGCAAAGCAATGGTTCGAGGCTTGCTTTGATTTTTCAACCCCGTCTGTTCAAAGCGAAAGGGCCAAGGCATGCATCCAAGCAAAAATATAATATGACTGATGACGTTTGAAGCGTTGGATGTCACGCAACCATCTAATATGATTTAGAAAGACATGGCGCTTTTCAACAATGCTGTAGACTAATTACAACATAATTAGGAGATGCAATGTTTGACGGTTGCTGTGGTGTGGGGATTTTAATGCCCACAACGAGATGTGTGTGAGTGTGGTAATGGGATGGTAATGTGAGGAAGGTGGAGGACTTTCTGGGGTTTTGCTGCATGGTGTGCTTGAATGATGGGAGGGGTACCGGAATTGATATGGTGAGGGGATTAGAATCGTGTCTGGATTTGACGTTGTTCTCTGCTGTGTTGGTAGGGAGGTGTGAGTGGGAGATGTGTTGTGAAACTACTGTAGGTAGTGATCGTTACCCAGTGGTTTTTAAGTTAGGGTTTGGTGTGTGTAGACAAGATAGAGTGGTGACTCAAAAGTGGTGTTTTCCCGAAGACAAATTGGAGCATGTATAAACTTGAGTGTGGAGTGTTGGGGGACATTGTAGTGGTCATAGGAGGGTAGTGCCATGGTGGACGAATGAATGCACCAGAGGAGTGAAAGAGCGGACCTTGCTTTGAGGTTACTGAAGACTGGTATGACGGAGGATAATTTACGGGATTACCAAAGGAAATGCGCAGTGGCAAGGAGGATTAAAACAGCCAAGAGCGGCGTTGCGTGAGTACTGTTTGACTATTTGGAGTGCAACTGATCTGTGTAGGGTGTGGAGGATGTTCAAGAAGATGTTTGTGAGGGATATGGGGGGGATACCGGTGTTGGTGGTAGGTGGTATTCCTGCGGTCACGAATGTGGATAATGTTATAAGTAGCGCCTTTTAGGCTGTATATCGGTGTGATCATATCAGTGAGGAGGGTCTGAGATACTCAGGGAATGGATGTACTCATGAGGAAAGAGGTAACCGGGGAGGGAATGGATAGTTTTCAATGTATGAATTCGAGAAAGGCTTGGATGGATGTAAGAGGACTGCCCAGGGGAGGATTGCATATATTATGTGATGGTTGAGAGAGCGTCGGGCTGTGCGGAGAGCAGTTTTTTAGTTATGCAATGAGCTGTGGAGGACTGGGGTTGTTCCTGTTGGGTAGTGGTTTTACCCTTTCTGAAACCAGGTAAGGACCGTACAAAGATGTCAACACTCTGGGCCAACACATGGGAGATGGTCAATGCCATTACACAGTCCAATACCCTCCAATAAGAAACATTTCTCCTACAAAAGGCCCTTGTATGGTATGTTCCAACCAATGGTCAATGGGCCTATCCATAGAGCCTATGACAGTCATTCCTTGCAGGAGGTATGGACAGGATGTATGGACAGGATGTGTGGGGCCCATCAGTAATGGTTATCCCGTCTTATGTATTGACTTTTGTTGAGAATTAGTTAGTATTCTGTGTTGTGTTATGTATATCATGCCCATTTCCTCTCAGTTTATTAAGTTGAATAGATTGGGTGTAGACTGTAGGTGTCATGTATAATTAGATTTTGGGGTTGTTTAAAATGTGTTTTGTTTGGAAGGGTGTTCCGTTTGAAGGTGGGGGCAGACCTATCCATGGAGCTTGAGGTCGCTAATGGTACGCCGCAGGAGAGTGTGGTGTGCCCAGTGTTGTTTGCAGTGATGATCTATGACATGTTTGAGGCAGTGGGGTCAGGGATGTGGGTGGCTTTGTATGCGGATGATGGGGCAATGTGGAAAAGAGCTAGAAATGTGGATTGGGTGATGAAGAAAATGCAGGAAGCTGTTACAGGGGTGGAGGTGTGGTCGTTGACATGAGGGTGAAGACTATCAGTGGCCAAGTCATGTTTTATGATGTATTCTAGGAGAAAGGTTGAAGGGGTGAGATTGTGTCTCTATGGACAGGAATTGCTGCAGGTGTCATAGTTCAAGTATTTTGGCCTGTGGTTTGATGAGAAGATGACTTGGAGGTATCACATGCCGTATATAGCTGTGAGATGTAGGAGCGCTCTGAAACGTATGCAGGTTGTGGTAGGGTTATGATTGGGAAGCAGATTGACATACTTTGGTGTGTATGTATCAAATGCTGATTAGGTCAGTTATGGATTATGGGTGTTTTGTGTATGGTTATGCAGCTCAGTCAGTATTGAAATGTATAGATGTTATTCAGGCAACCACTTTGAGGTTGTGTATAGGGGCATTTAGGATGATGCCGGTTGAGGCCTTGCAAGTGGAAGAAAAGGAGATGGTGGTATAAACTGTCAATGGCGTACTGGATGAGATTTAAGGGGATTTTGAAGAGTCATCCTGCAGTCAAACCTGTGGATAATTGCTGGGAGAGAGAAGTGGGTAAATTGAAGATATATGGGGGGGTAATTGGAGGAGTATGGGCGGAGAGAGGGAGGGCTATGTCTCATTCTCAGAGAGATGGGGCTGAGCAGAAGGGTATGATGTTGGTAGGCCTAACACTCCGGTTCAGTAGGTGGCAGTATATGCACCTTTCATTTGGTTGCGATCGGCCAACAAATTAGAGGAAGAGGAGGAAGAGGAGGAAGGGGTTGTACGGACTATTTAGAAAGGTACAGGAACTCTTTAGCAATTCTACACAGGGCACATGCAAGATTCTATACTAGCATAATCTGTTATGCTCTTGCCCTCAAGCAGGCATCTTCTATAAGTAAATGCACTTAGTTTAAGTTCATGTCTGCTAGTGATGTTCTATTTTATGTTTATGCTAACAGTTTATGCTAACAATTTAGTTATAACACGTAACAACAGTAATACTTATTAGCATGTTCAGTTGCTAAGCTTAGACACATTAGATGAGTGTATTGTATAAAGATATCTTGTAACACATATTTACATGCATTTACTTTTTTAAGTTGTCTTGGGAGATCTTGTGTGAAAGAGTTTAACTGGCAGTATAACTATGCTCAATACGCATACTTAGTGAAGACAGTACAACAGTATTTTTACAGAGCACTCCGCACACCCCTATGAATACAACTTCAAGCATGTTCTCCTTGGCCAATCATTGACACGTCTGCAATTTATCTATTTACTTACATTTTGTACATTTTGTGTTTGTATGCGTGTTGTCTACGTGGGGTATGTGTTGTTTGTGTGCATTCATGTCGCTGTATGCAATATCCCTTTACTGAGTTTGGTCAGAGCAGAAAGTTTTTAGATAGCTCTAATAATGGAGATGTCACTGGCATGATGATATGTGTCCCCTGTGGTTCTTGCCCTATAAGTAAAAATCAATCAAGCGGACAGGGTCTGGCCAGGGGTTCTGGTGAGGCTCATTACATGGAGCACTGTCCTAGGCTAAGTGCTATTGGCTTGGGGAGATTTGTGCCTCCACAGGGTCTCTCTTCGGAAGAATGTTAACACCATTCTCTCTCCACATTCCTTCCTCAACGCAATACCTTTCCCCAAACCCGAGAGGCAAGAGATATCCATCAGAATGTTTAGACATTCAGCCCTTTCTCTGTACCATCCCAGTTTCTTCCAAATGTGGCAGATGGCTTATAGGATCACCATAGCATGCTGATGGCTACATACCTGGGGCCTCATTTCAAACAGTTGTGTACATTTCACAGTAATTTTCCATTACTTAATCTGTAGCACATACAACAATCTACCAATATAGCCTAAAACAAAGTACTGTATACACTGTGCCCTCCAGAATGATTGGCACCCAAGTAAATATGAACAGAAAAGGCTCAGGAAAGTGTTGTTTATCAACTTGATCTTATCCTAAGAAAACATTGGAATCTAAACTTAATTTGAGTGAAAACTCTCTAAAGAGAAAAAATGTAATCAATAAATGATTTTATTTAAAAACATGCATGCTACAATTAATGCCAACCCCCGCATTTGGTACTGTGCATCATCCCCCTGCCACGATAACAGCACTGAGTCTTCTATAATGATTGATGTGCTGTGGGAGGACACATTCCTCCATACAGAAACTCTTAATCCTACACAGTATTTGGTGTTTATCTGTGGACTCTCCTCTTCAGTGCAAAACACAGGTTTCCAATCGGATTTTAGTCAGGGGACTGATGACTATTGCAAAATCTGGAACCTATGGTCTGATGCACATAAAGTACATATACAAACATACAGTGACGGAGAAAAAGTATTTGATCCCCTGCTGATTTTGTAAGTTTGCTGACGGACAAAGAAATTATCAGTCAATAATTTCTATGGTAAGAATTTGTCCAACTGCTCTTTGCAGATCTTCTCCAAGTCATTTCAAGGCTGATGTTTGGCAACTCAAACCTTCAGCTCGCTCCAAAGATTTTCTATGGGATTAAGGTCTGCAGATTGGCTAGGCCACTCCAGGACCTTAAGGTGCTTCTTCTTGAGCCACTCCTTTGTAGCCTTGGCCGGGTTTGGGTCATTATCATGCTGGAATACACATCCACAACCCATTTCCAACAATGCCCTGGCTGAGGGTAGGAGGTTTTCACCCTAGATTTGATGGTACATGGCCCCGTCCAGCGTAGCTTTGATGCGGTGAACTTGTCCTGTCTCCTTAGCAGAAAAACACCCCAAAGGCATTATGTTTCTACCTTCATGTTTGACTGTGGGGATGGTGTTCTTGGGGTCATAGGCAGCATTCCCCCTTCTCCAAACAAGGTGAGTTGAGTAGATGCCAAAGAGCTCGATTTTGGTCTAATCTGAACACACAACATTCACCAAGATCTTCTCTCTACATATCTGTCATTCAGATGTTCATTTGCAAGCTTCAGACGGGCCTGTACGTGTGCTTTCTTGAGCAGGGGCACCTTGCAGGCATTGCAGGATTTCAGTCCTTCACGGTATAGTGTGGTACCAATTTCTTCCATTCGCAAATAATCGCACCAACTGTTGTTACCTTCTCACCATGCTGCTTGGCAATGGTCTTGTAGCCCATTCTAGCCGTGTGTAGGTCTACAATCTTGTCCCTGACATCTTTGGACAGCTCTTTGGTCTTGGCCATGGTGGAGAGTTTGGAATATGATCGATTGCTTCTGTGGACAGGTGTCTTTTATACAGGTAACAAGCTGAGATTAGCAGCTTGTTACCTGTTAGCTGCTAATCTCAGCTTTTCATCTGTATAAAAGACACCTGGGAGCCAGAATTTTTTTTGAATGTGGCGGTATCAAATACTTTTTTCCCTCATTAAAATGCTAATAAATGTATAACAAATGTGTTTTTCCTGATTCTTTTCTTTGTTATTCTGTCTCTCACTGTTCAAATCAATCTACCATTAATATTATAGACTGATACATTTTTTGTCAGTGGGCAAACATACAATATCAGCAGGGGATCAAATACTTTTTCCCTTACTGTACAATGGAGACAATCCATGTAATGCCTTAAAAAAGAAACAATGGATCCCAAAGGGAGAAAGAGAATAAAATTGGCCCCAGGATCAAACATTGAGGTACACAGCGTGTGATGCCAAAGAAGCGGAAAGATTTCTTTCTTTCAAATAAGAATTGAACATTCTGTATAGTAACACCATGTATACCAACCTCTTGCTGAAGGCAATCCAGGAGGATGAAATGATCAACAGTATAGAAAGTAACACTAATGTCAAGAAAGAGTAAAATAGCACAATTTCCAGAATCACCGAACAGCAACAAATCGTTCAGTACCTGAAGAACTGCTATTTATATGCTATGGTGTACTCGGAAATCTGAGTGAAAGTTGTCAAACACATTATTTTCACTTAAAAAATAAGAGAGCTGAAAAAGTACAACCTTTTCTAGTGCTTCGGACATAAATTATAATTTAGAAATGGGCCTAAAGTGTTTACAATCTGTAGGGTCAAAATTAACAAGAGAATAAACCACAGCATGTTTGAAACTGGATTGAACTGTGCCAGTTATAAGAGAGCTACAAGGGGGGGGGGGAAGTATTTGATACACTAGTGATTTTGCAGTTTTTCCTACTTACTAAGCATGTAGAGGTCTGTAATTGTTATCATAGGTACAACTGTGAGGGACAGAATCTAAAACAAAAATTCTGAAAATCACATTGTATGATTTTTTATAATTAATTTGCATTTTATTGCATGACATAAGTATTTGATACATCAGACAAGCATAACTTAATATTTGGCACAGAAACCTTTGTTTGCAATTACAGCGATCATATGTTTCCTGTAGTTCTTGACCAGGATTGCACACACTGCAGCAGGGATTTTGGCCCACTTCTCCATACAGACCTTCTCCAGATTCTTCAGGTTTTGGTGCTGTTGCTGGGTAATACAGACTTTCAGCTCCCTCCAAAGATTTTCTATTGGATTCAGGTCTGGAGACTGGCTAGGCCTCTCCAGGCCCTTGAAATGCTTCTTATGGAGCCACTCTGTAGTTGCCCTGGCTGTGTGTTTCGGGTCATTGTCATGCTGGAAGACCCAGCCACGACCCATCATCAATGCTCTTACTGAGGGATCTCGCGATACATGGCCCCATCCATCCTCCCCTAAATACGGTGCAGTCTTCCTGTCCCCTTTGCAGAAAAGCATCCCCAAAGAATGATGTTTCCACCTCCATGCTTCACGGTTGGGATGGGTTGTACTCATCCTTCTTCTTCTTCCTAACACGGCGAGTGGAGAGTTCAGACCAAAAAGCTCAATTTTTGTCTCAGCAGACCACATGACCTTCTCCCATTCCTCCTCTGGATCATCCAGATGGTCATTGGCAAACTTCAGACGGGCCTGGACATGCACTGGCTTGAGCAGGCGGACCTTGCATGCGCTGCAGGGTTTTAATCTATGACAGCGTAGTGTGTTACTAATGGTTTTCTTTGAGACTGTGGTCCCAGCTCTCTTCAGGTCATTGACCAGGTCCTGCCGTGTAGTTCTGGGCTGATCCCTCACCTTCCTCATGATCATTGATTTCCCACGAGGTGAGATCTTGCATGGAGCCCCAAACCGAGGGAGATTGACCGTCATCTTGAACTTCTTCCATTTTCTAATAATTTTGCCAACAGTTGTTGCCTTCTCACCAAGCTGCTTGCCTATTGTCCTTTAGCCCATCCATGCCTTGTGCAGGTCTCTGGTCTCGGCCATTGTGGAGAGGTTGGAGTCTGCTTGAGTGTGTGGACAGGTGTCTTTTATACAGGTAATGAGTTCAAACAGTTGCAGTTAATATAGGTAATGAGTGGAGAACAGGAGGGCTTCTTAAAGAAAAACGAACATGTCTGGTTGGTAGGTGATCAATAACTTGTCATGCAATAAAATGCAAATTAATTATTTAAAACTCATACAATGTGATTTTCTGAATTTTTGTTTTAGATTCCGTCACTCACAGTTGAAATGTACCTATGATAAGAATGACAGACCTCTACATGCTTTTTAAGTAGGAAAACCTGCAAAATCAGCAGTGTATCAAATACTTTTTCTCCCCACAATCTATTACAGGTTTGAACTGATCTGTAGTTTTAAGGCTAGTTTGACATGATACAAAATTCTCTAAAACAGCATGAGTAGGGGCATTTGGAAGAGAAATAAACCTACAGATCTCAGGCAACAGCCTCCGGTGTTAAATTCTATATCAGCACACCAATTGAACATTTCATCAATTGTATTTTGTGTGGTTTTCAGCTTCATGAAATGCCAGGTGGATGGATTGTCTTGACATATGCATTATTCAAACTAAGAGAGACGTAAACAAATTTGAGAGCAGTTGTTTCATAGAGTTGTTTTCATTAAAATTTTCTTTTATTTCAGCTCACGGAATATAGGAGTGAGTTTTTAGATGTTTTGTTTATATTTTTGTTCATTGTTTAGTTCAGCGCATAAACACTATCTACCGTAAATATTTTGTTTTTCTATTCAAACTTTTCAAAACAAATTATTCACACTACCAATACTTAGAGGGCACTATACATACTTACAATACAACGTGGTCTAACGTTTCTTGGGTACTGAGCACATTCACATGTCGATTTGAAAACTGTGACATATTGTTCTTCATTTACGTATGCATGGTTTTATGAATTAGACCCCTATAACTTTATCAAATAATTACTAGAGCAGCTCAATAGTTTTGTTATAAGATGGTGCTCAGTCCATTGCAGGGTAGGATTCAGGGATATATGCACTATCCCCTCAGAATATTGTTGTATTGCCATCATGAATAATTATTTTGTATACATAGCTGAGAATTTATTTTGTCATCCGCACATATGGCTCACTACCATATATAGTGTTGAATGTTGTCTGTTCTGTAAGCTTTAAATCAGGCTTAAATAGAGTGGTTTGGGGCTGTTCACACTGTGGCCAGGGTCATGTACAGCAGGGTACCATGGAGCAAGACATTTTGCAGCAGAAAAATTACCTGTTTTTAGTGGGCATGTTCAAAGTTCAGCTTTTTACAAATGTTTCCCCCATTTTGTGCCTACATTGTAAAAGAATGCAGTCCAGTTAGCTATTTTGTAGAAAATTATAAGTAAAATATTCAACAATTTATACACTAGTAAATGTGTTTAATACATGAATGGTGAAAAAAAAGTCAGTAACGGATGTTTATTTCAACTTGTTTTATTAATCCACTTGATGTATACTTGAATGAATCATTTCCATCTGGATTACTGAGGGACTCATTGGTAGATATGAAATAATCTGGTTACTGGTATCATTTGGCAGATTCCAACTTAAACAATTACATTTTTGCTTTACATTTCTTTCTCAATTTCCCATATGATCAAATGTGAAACAGGGGAATGATTCGACAGACCAACTGTGTATACAAATAAAGTGTGGCAATTTGCTATTATAGTCATTATTATCACCATTTGTACGGGTGTGGTGAACATTTTATTTTCACGTGAATGTCCCTGGGCGCAGTTTGTTTGAGTGTAGTATGCCATGTGTCTCCCAGAGTGCCACAGTGGGAAAATACTATAATCCCCTCTTTGCAAAATGAAAAGCCTGGCCCTTACTGTGTTCAACCCCATCTTTCACTTTTAATTCAGAGAGAGAAAATGAAATTATGCTGCTGTTATCCATCTCTGTGCTATCATTCTCATGCCAGCAATGCTAATAGGTTCATCATTTCAGTGGTCTTTGAGATACTACAAAACAGTAGATCTACATTTTAGTCAATTGAGCAGAAGCCAGAACAACTTACAGTTAGTGCATTAATCTTAAGAAGGAAAAGTAAGACAACCACATTTCATAATCCTTGAAATTATGCGTTAAAAAAAAAGTTATAAAATACAAATACTGATTCAGCATTGCACAACCTACAAAAAAGCTTCCTAGTCTCTGATTTTATTCAGTTTCAGAGGCATCTAGCAATATTGTCTCCATTAAAATGATAAATAAAACAAGTCTCCTTTGGATGAGCCCCAACACCAACTATATGTTTGACTCATTGTCTATTTGAAAAGAGGCAACCTTTATTACTTTGTAGGTCAAAGGTAACTCATGACTTTGTATGGATAGACTGAGAAATAAATTGGACCAATTAAAGGTACAGTCCCTATAAATACACAATGACATGTATTGATATGGAGGCATAATTCATAAGACATGAGAAAGAAAAAGGTGCCTTTAAAAAATAGCATCGTGATAAATGACTGTAATGACTGCACATTGTCATTTTCCCCTCTTGTTCACACAGTGCAATTTGAGAAGCCTTTGATTGGGAAGTTCTCCAATTTGGTGTTTCTGTTTAAACCAATTGATTATTCAAAGAGTTCAAACAGTTGCAGTTAATACAGGTAATGAGTGGAGAACAGGAGGGTTTTTATAGAAAAACGAACAGGTCTGTGAGAGACGGAATTT
Source organism: Esox niger (assembly GCA_016801105.1). Classification (NCBI taxonomy): domain Eukaryota; kingdom Metazoa; phylum Chordata; class Actinopteri; order Esociformes; family Esocidae; genus Esox; species Esox niger. The sequence continues at coordinate 31,029 of JACXGJ010006892.1, forward strand.
TTACTGGTTGGTACGTGATCAAATACTTATGTCATGTATTAAAATGCTAATACATTATGTAAAAATCATACAATGTGATTCTCTCTATTTTTGTTTTAGATTCCGTCTCTCACAGTTGAAGTGTCCCTATGGTAACAATTACAGACCTCTACATGCTTTATAAATAGGAAAACCTGCAGAATAAGAAGTTTATCAAATAAAAGTTCTCCCAACTGTAACTGTCATGGGGAAATCCATGCGTGAAACCATTGGAAATACTTCACTGTACTTATGTTTTATTTCTATTATCTGTGTTTTGATAGAAAACTGTAGCAACAGGCAGATACCAAAGATTGTTGTAACTGGAGTAAATGGAACTTTTCTAAGACATTTCAAGCACTGATACAGCCATAGCAAATTATATGCCAAGTGTGCTGGTGAATTTTACTTGGACAATTAAATTTTTCCTATTGAAGTTATTTGTGGTTATTTAGTTATAAAGCCTTTAATATATGTAGGTTTTATAAGGTATTAAATAAAATATGTTCACATTACAGTACAAACAATGTATTACCAATTTTCGAATTAATAACCCCGTCAGCTTCATTCACCATATCCATGATGAGTTTGTAGAATTACAGAAATCTTTGTGAAACATTATTGAGATTGGGATCTAAAATAATTTCATTTTGTGGGGTGAGTGGCCAACATTGCCTTTTGCTCTGTGCCTAGCTATGCCTCCTGATACAGCCCTTAACACGCCCCCCACCTAAGACTTTTTGATCTGAAAGAAACACTGCACATACTTGACTCATCATCTACAAAATGTAATGTCTTGAGATATGTGTGCCTTGTGGTTATTTTGGAATGATCAAATTAGTGGTGGACCTCAAATGACTGCTCAATCTCTTCATGAAAACAGTTGAGTTAGTCAGTCTGTAGTCATCAAATTAGTTGGATGTTTGTTGTTGCTTCTACCAATGTTGTTCATACAGAAATTACCCCAGCTCATTGCTGTAGCTAGTTATCTGGTTCTTTATCAGGCTACCTAGAAACTTTGTGTGGTGGCATATCTGTGCAGCCCTCACGGAGGGAGAGGAAGCTGTGGAAAAGAATGGAGGTTGATGAAGAGAGGTAGTTGAAGAAATAGGGAGAGTACACCAGACAGAAAACTATTTGTAGTGTTGAGTGAGAATTGCTTTTTGATCAGAAGTGTCACAATGGGTGAAAATACAATATATGATTCCAAGTTAACTAAATGTAGTGTTAAAATATAAGAATGTTATCTTTAATAAGGAAACTTCTATTTAAAATGTTTTCTTGGTTTTTGTGATATGTCTGTTTGTTTTAAATTAAGTATGGGAGAAATATTTCGCGAATTTTCAGAAATCTACAGCTCCAACTATTGGTATCAAAATAGTTAAATTGGGTTAACTTTATTAATTAATTTGGTTGGAATTAAGTTCAGGTATTACATGTCCACGTCCAAATTGTAAGGTCCTGCCAGACACCACGTACTGCTCAGTCTGTAAGGTCCAGCCAGACACCACGTACTGC
>JACXGJ010006893.1:0-32560 GCA_016801105.1 Esox niger
CAACCAAAATAAACCACACCCATGTGCTCAAAACAGTCAACTTAAATATGTTCCCCAATTGGAGGCAATACACAACACCTGCCTCCAATTGGGGAGACCCAAGTGCATAGAGGTGGCTAGAGGCACCTCTATTGGCCACGTCCTGACTATGGCCCCAGCCAGCACAAAGATGGCTAGGGGCATAGCCAGGACGTGACACTCAGGACACTTGAGAAGCCACAAGACGCACCCCAGGAACAGCAATTCACCATTCAGTTTCCAACCATGAGGCAGATTCTCCACAGAGAGACACATCACACACACATACCCCCTCTGTCAACTGCCATGGAGACACACACAAAAAACCCTCCTACGAAGGGTGAATGTTGAACATTTAGACATGACTTACCTGTGTTCAACCAAGGGGAAAGCAGAGAGGACAGCATGGGTGGCAGAACATGAAACACAATAAAGGAGAAACACATTTGTTTGGCAACATTGAACAGAGACCAGGAGTCAGGATGGAATGTCTGTTGTCATGGCAGGGATGACATGGGGATTGCATTCCACAGTGCATAACACAAAGTCACATGGAACTGACTTCCCGCACAAATCATCCAGGGAAACAGAAAAAATATCTATAGATAATGCAATGGGAAAAAGCTAAAGGCACAAGCACACTTCCCTAGCATACCAGAAATGACAATGATATAAGAACATGTAATAATAATAATCATAATTGAATATGTGTTGCTGACTAAAACCTTCAGTATCTCCATTATAGTAAGCCTGAAATAATTGGGACTGTTTCTGGTGGTTTTGAAGTATGCATCCGTGCATGCGTTTTGGGTCAGGACAGACAAACAAATTAGCTGGCTACAACATACAGTAGTTACGTTATAGTAAGCCTGAACTAAAACTGTATACAGTTAAATTGTTACTTTTTCTGGCATGGAAAAGTTTATCTTCAGTCTCGCCATGAAATGAAATAGCTTTGGCAGACTGGCTAAGAATTGCTCAATTCTTGACTATTCCAGTAAGTTAGGAGAGACTGGTAAAGCCCGTTACTGGCTAATACGCAGTTAAAACGACCAGTGGCAAACGCCATACAGTTCATAGACACTATTTGTGGTGGAGGTAAAAGAAATAAGAAATGTTGGTCAGTCTATCTGTATCAATGTCATTCACAAATGGCCAATCAGCTGTTGAAAATTATTTGTTCAGGGTAGACACAAGTGGCTATAATGACACCTGTCAAATGTACAGCTCTGTGGTGTAGTGGCTAACGACACAGCCTTCCACGTGGGCGACCTGGGATTGAATCTCAACAGGGCAACACATTCTATTGTGGACCAGCTGAACTAGGCTTGTCTGGTTACTTGTTTTTAGTTTGGTTTGTCACAGAACCTTTTTTGCATTTACAGTTTTAAATGTGTGTGGCCTGAGGCGGTCTTGTCTGTTTCTCAGTAATACATAGTTTCTGGTGTGGACCCCAGGAAATCTGCTGTTCTGAAACAGTTAACAGGGATCCAGTTAAAACCTGAACAGATGGACGGATAAGGGGGACAAAGTCGGGAGAAGATTGGTGGCGGAGGATGAAGACGATGACAGCGTATCCCTGGGTAATTAGGAAAGGTGTGCAGGTTGGAGGTCAATGCTGGTCCTGGTGGAAAGTAGAAGGTGAGGTCATTTCAGTGTTTCATTGTCCTCTGCACGAGGACAAAGTTTATTAAAGTGTTTGGTGCGCACCTTAAAGTGTGGCTACGTAATCTATATTTTACTGCATTTTAAGATTATATAAGCTTTTAATGTATCTGAAGATTATGTAAGGTATTTTACAGAAGTAAATGTTGGAATGATTCTTTTTCCTTTTCTAATCCGTTTCCTAGAGGATCATGTTATAGAAGTACTGTAGTTACATTTTATTGATATTTCAAGAGCATATTCTTTTTTTATAGAAGTGAAAGATAGATTGACATACACACACACACACACACACACACACACCAACACACACACCCACACACCCACACACAAACACACACACAGATCCCAGTAACATATTGGTCCAACTCCAACCAATTCTGGAAATTGACAACAGATGCTGGCGGCAGGAAAGACAAATCCTAAAATGGAGCCCATCTGATTGGATCTGATCTAGACTACAACGTCTGGCTGGTACAGACCGACATGAACACACAAATGCACATGTTCACACATAAAACACACACACGCCCATACTACAGAGACACACACACACACACACACCAACCACCACACAGTCAGTTTGACAGGTATTAAACCCAACACAGATGTTAAATTAATACATCATTTTGCCCCTAATTTCTAGTAGTTTCCTGCTGGCAGTGAAATCATGTGACTTCCGCATTCCAAGCAGGGCTATTTTAAATGCAGTCTCTGTATGTATATCTAGGGCACTAGTTTTAACCACAGCTCTGCTGATAGGTAGTGCACTAGAAAGGGAAAAGGGTAAAATGTAGACCGCGCCCACGACCGTCCCTCGTCAAAGGCGACAGCTAAAACCAACCCAGTTGTCGTGTCCCAGTAAATGGGTGAGTACAACATGTCATGGAATGACATGGCTCTGATGAAATGCCACGTTAGCTGTGCCACTAAACTAAAAAGGATACCCTAAACATGGACCAATGATTGGACGAAGGATACCCTAAATATGGACCAATGATTGACGAAGGATACACTAAACATGGACCAATGATTGACGAAGGATACACTAAACATGGACCAATGATTGGACGAAGGATACACTAAACATGGACCAATGATTGACGAAGGATACACTAAACATGGACCAATGATTGACGAAGGATACCCTAAACATGGACCAATGATTGGACGAAGGATATTCTAAACATGGACCAATGATTGACAAAGGATATATGTCTAGCTGAGGAGAGCCTGCCATTGGGGGCGTATCCATGAAGCAGGCCAGGCTGGACAGTGGTGTGATGTTATTCATGGGTGCTTGTGTTCATGCATTATGCAACGGCCACCATTTTATCTCGTGTTTAGGGAAAAGGTATGATGATGATGATAATGATCGGACCCTTCTGTCTAAGTTGGTACACCTGGAACAGGTACTACTCTTATATAATCTAGCTAAAGAAACACAAAACATTATACAAATATGTTTTAATGAAAATCCAAAAAGGGAGATGGAGGCAGATGCAGGGGTTCAAGGGAGGACTTTAATGTAAACTAAAAGTAAAACAAAACCGAGTGCCGTGCACTACAACGAAAAACAACAAATCTTACACCAGGCAAGCGGGAGCGGGAGCGGGAGCGGGAGCGGGAGCGGGAGCGGGAGCGGGAGCGGGAGCGGGAGCGGGAGCGGGAGCGGGAGCAGGAGCAGGAGCAGGAGCAGGAGCAGACATTACGCGACGAGACAAGACAATGATCCGACAAACACAGGGAGAAACTGACTGAACTAAATACACAGACTAACGAGCAGAACAGAAACAGATGGAGGCAAAACACAGGTGAACTAAATACACTGATCAACAGAGACAAGGACAAGACAGATCACTGACATACAGAAAACACGGACCGGAACGGCCCCAGCTGGCCCGGGACCGTGACTATATATATATATATATATATATATATATATATATATATATATATATATATATATATGTGTATATATGTATATGTATGTATGTGTATATATAAATAACTGGAAGTAGCTATTATGAGCTGGTGTGTATTTGAAAGGTGCACATGTGAGAGCAGCAGAGTATTTCTTCTTTTTGAATATAGGACAGGAATGGATGGAAAAAATGTAATCTGCATAATAGACTTTGCTTTCATAGAGCAGATTCGTCCAGGTGCTTTTGTGTTTCATCCATTAAAATTGTGTAGCTTAAACTAGAGCGCTGATTGTGTGTGGGTGAGTTTTTTTTCTTACTATTCAATTACCCAGCGATGGGACAATGTACTCTCTGGACCGGAAAATGGTCCTGGTGATGATCACTTATTGGCCAGGCCAGTCATAACTCTGGATTACAAAACAAAATGTTCTGTTTCAGAATGGTGCCACTCGGTGTAAAAATGTTCTTATTTTGAACAACACACACACACACACACACACGTCCCAATGTGTTTTTGCTGTTATTTTACCAGGTAAAAATGTATTGGAATACGTTCTTCTTTCCAGCAACAACCGAAAATCAATTGGGGTTAACTGCCTTGCTCAAGACTTTTTACCTTGTCCGCTCAGGGATTTGACCAGCCTTCTGGTCACTGGTCAGATTCTCTATGCACCAGGCTATCCTGCTTCCCCAAAGGCAGAACCCTTTCCAATATGGAGGACAACATTTGACCAGCACCCTTATGGGAAACCGGGTTCCAGGCTGGACATCGATACACTCACACTGCATGACAATGTCGGTGGAAGAGACAGACCAAGGACAGGTGTGAGACGGTCGTCAGGTTAGGTCAAGAGCACTTCCAGTGCAGGAAGGAGGACGTAGCTAAGCTCTTGGATGGATTTAGGGTTTCAATTATGACAAGCCCAACTGAGTCCAGCCGGGACTAGTGCTGAAAGCTGGAGGCTAACCCGTCCCTCGACTGAGAGGGAGATGGAGGGATGGAGTGGGAATCCACACTCCAGTGCTGAAAGCTAGAAGGCTACATGTCCCCAGACTGCCGCTGCAGAGAGACAGGGCCTGGAGACATGAGAACTAGAACATACTCAGTGTTCCTGCACACGCCCGCAGACACACAGACAACGCTCGCACACGCAGACTAAGAAAAAACACACAGACACACGAGACACGACAAGACAGAAACACGCATAAGGACAAAATCCACATGGAGACACACAGACAAACACAGATAGACACACATCCTCACACACTAAAAAACAACAAATTGTATATGCATATCTATACACACACACCAACACACACACACCACGTGGGGCCACAAAAACTAACCTTGACCCAGAAACCAACGTTCCCTGTTCCCTAGCCCTTACACTAATCTGAACCGCAATAATCTAACATTTAGCTATGCATAAACCTAACCTAGCCATAAAGCATAAACCTAACCTTCAACCAATAATTAAAGGCTTAAACGTAACCACAATTTTAACACTATTCATAATTATAGGTTTTTACACAGACAAAAAAAGCATACACACACAATGCAGTGGATTTGCGACAAACCTGAAACTGATAGCAGACAATAATGACCCTCTGGGAGACATGTTACAAGGCTCCAGCACGCGAATAGCTGAGGGTGAGCTGACCAGAAGGTTAAACAGACTGGGGACAAAGTCTGAAGCTGACCAGAGAGTAAAACAGAGTGGAGAGAAAGCCTGCAAGCTGACAAGAGAGTCAAACAGGGTGGATACAAAGCCTGGAGATACAAAGCTGGGAAGATGTTGGGCTCTTAAACCACGGCTCAAAAAATAAACTGTAGCATCCCAGACAGACGTGCTATCCCATGTGCTATGAGACAAGCAGACAGACGTGCTATCCCATGTGCTATGAGACAAGCAGACAGACGTGCTATCCCGTGTGCTATGAGACAAGCAGACAGACGTGCTATCCCGTGTGCTATGAGACAAGCAGACATACGTGCTATCCCATGTGCTATGAGACAAGCAGACAGACGTGCTATCCCATGTGCTATGAGACAAGCAGACAGACGTGCTATCCCGTGTGCTATGAGACAAGCAGACAGAGAGCCTGTAGACAGCCTGGATGATGCTCTTTCTCCAGCCTTAGCACACAGCATGTAACATACTAAACAATCACAAACTACAGAAGCTAAAACCGGAGAGTAACCTGTCACAAGAGTGAGAAAATGAGGAGAACATGCCTGGGGTTCGCGAGGAAGAGTCTGTTCTCCTACTATATTCCTTGACTATAGCACACCTTTCCTCACTGAGTAATCTGCACATGAAAGACTGAATCTGTGGACGAGTTTAACCAATGTAAAAGTGGAGTGGGTGAACACAGGTAAGTATATGTTTCATTTTGCATTAGTTTACCCACCTTTTGTGGGATGTCGCATTGACAACACAAGGTGCTCAACCCTTTTAAGTTATGCCACTTCTGTAAAAAAGACACCCCTTTAGATATATAAGCACTGGATTGCACTACAGGAGTCCACTTGTTTGAATAAAGTTCTAAGCAAGTGCAGTTGAGATGCTTGTTAATACCATGGTAAGGAAAACAATAAAAAAACAATGTATTCATTAGGACAAATGCCCGGTTATGTCAAAACAAAACACTTCACTACACTGTCATCCAAAGTAACTGACTTACATTTTCAAAGCTACAATCTTTTTAAAAGTGCAGTCTTCCTCGTGTCTTCCATGTTGCCAAACTCGGGCAATATTGGTACGTTTGTAGCACTAAGCAGGTTGCGGCACCAGCCGGCAGAACTAAAAGCAGCCACTCTTATCGTTCTAGCACAGTCAAATCACAGTCCATCTATTATTAGAAGCTAACCAGCGCTCTGATCTGCACATACAGACTTCGGTCCAAAAAGGCCCGTAGGTCCGAGACTCGCTTGCTGGCCCTAGTCGACTGGCTCCGCCGGGGTCCTGCAGCTGACAGCCTGAGGCTTGAGGGAACTACACGCTCTTGAATGGCGGAAAACTGACTGCATAACGACGATTCTGCAGGACTCTACAGGGAGCTCATCATCTCTTAACGTGTTTGATTTGACCACGCAGTGGGGGGGGAGCCTCTAGCGCCGCGCGACAACATTACCACAGCTGACACGCTACACGCGGCAGCGGGCAACCACACACAAACAAACACACCTTCACATACCGCACGCACGCACACACGCATACGTGCACAAACACAGGCATCACATGACTTATCCAGCACTGAGCTGAGACATGATGTTAAATCCTGGCCACAGAAGAGAATCAGTGATCCAGGCATAGGCTCGAGTTCTGGACAGCAGCTGAACCGTTTAAAGCCAGGCTCAGCAAGCGTCAATTCTTTATTAATTAAATTGTGATGAAGGTTCAAGTTTAAAATATTGGTACAGCAATTGTACCATGCAAAAATCCTGGCAATTCGCACATAAACATCCATTAACGTATAAACAATATTTGATATTGGCTGCATATCAGCCCCTACATCACCACGTCGCTTAGCCGAAAAATCTGACGCCAAATACAATGTGAAAGGGTATAACATAAATAGTTACCAGCGTATTGAGGTTAAATGTCCTATTTCAAATTTAAAACCCAAAAAAAACGTTTCCGGTATTATTTCCACCTTACTGACTCAGGCTTTGAGGCCTGCCACTGCTTCTCATCTACATGACACGGTTACATTGAACCCCTGAAGTGAGAGGTGTTATGCCTCTAAATGGGATGGCTTCCGGCCCCTCCCTTGCTGTGGAGTTGGTGTGATGTTAGCAAACTGAATGAGAATCGCATTGCTTGATAAATGCATTTGCCTTTCCAGACACTGACATCTAAAAAAGTGGAAAAGTGCCGAGTGGACACGAGCATCCAGACACTTCACTAACGAGGCCCATCAAACTGCTTTCCATATTTTCACAGCAGTGCAGCCTTTTGCTTTGGCCGGCGTCTTCAGAAGCGAGCTTCCACATTGATCATCAGTGATAATAGATCATCTCTCGGCAAAGGATAATTATGATTCCGGCGGGGTCAGACTTTAGTCTAAAACTCTGACCCTCAAAAGGCTGCATAATCTAAAGCATTTGCCTTAACCCCCGGAACAGGCCACACATCCCAATCATTCAGAGACGTCCTTGGGTAACTTAAAAAGCACGAGCTATCAGTGAAGTTCAGCTGATCTGTTCCTTTATTAAGCTGCTTTCAGAACCGTGTCCTTGGTGTTTTTTGAAGGAACCATTGGAACAATAACATTTACAGCCAAACTGGAGAGTTGATGTGTGGCTACGGAATGACAATGTCCACACCGAGATAAAAAGATTGTCTCTCTCTGTCTTTTGGTATATAATTATAGAAGCATTAAACTCATCCACACAGCTAAATCCTTTTTTCTGCCTTCAAAGTCCCTCCAAAGTCCCTCCCTTGAAACTCACACATGTGTGTACAACCAGTACACTGAAAAATCAGTAGCTACATAACAGCAAGTCCCTCCAACTCACATGTTCAGAGAGCTGAGGATGTCAATTCCTTGACATATTCAGTCACATACCTGAGAACAGAAGAGGCAAGCTGCAGCATCCCCCCAGCCCCCACCCAACAACCCCTGGGTAACATCAGGGGTTTTAAAAGCCTCTCTTGCCATGATTAATGTTGAAGTGCACGAATCAACCGTGAGAAAACAACGAAGGAAGGAAGAAGTCTCAGCCCTCAAAAAGAAAATCAAGACAGGAAACTGGGTGGATTGACTTCCTGCCTGTTGGGCCCCATCCGCTGCCTCCCCAGATGGGGCCACAGTGTCACTGGACCCCCCTGTCTTAGACCCAAGGATTTACGCTGCTTTATTATTGTGGGGGGGAGTAAGGTCAGTTCTCCTTCTCCATTGTAAATCCTTGTAAATCTAAGGAATGTGCTCTGTTTAAACTTAGGAGGACATGTGGTCTTGGCCCACACCTCCGGTGGGCTTGAAACACTTGTAGCTTTCCCGGTCCAAAGTCCTCCGGGTTGTGTTGCAGATCAAGACAATACCTGATGACTCTAGCTGCCGTTCTTCTGACACCCCCGGGTTGTCCCTGTCCTTGCCCATCTGGTCCTGCTTCTGACCTGGATTAGGTTTGATAGACTCTGGCACAGCCCACATGCCTTTAATAATTAGTACAATTTGTACTCTAGAATGATCAATGATCTCTGGACAGATGAGACAAAGGTGGAATTTTGTGGCTGTAATGCCAGACGCCTTATTTGGGGAAACGAATCGCTTTGTTGCCACAAGACAAAATTCACAAAACACCAAACTACTGCAACCAACCTGACTTCATTGACAATAATGCTAGGAGTAGACATATAGCAAAACTAAAGTCCTGATTTGTCAAGAAGCCCTGAAGATGGGATGATTCCTCTCCCTACTTTGATGGCGTCCTCCATGTGACTAAGTGCTTCTACAGGAATGATGTAGATCGTCAATGCAACAAAGTCAGAGTAACCAAACCCAAGTCAGAGTAACCAAACCTCAGCCCCAAAACGAGGTGAGCCAAAACGGGGTGCATTGCATTCCACACAAGATCCCATTCACTACCCCGGCTCACTACTCCCATCCAGGGCTCACTGGACAAGGGTACTACAAAGGGATCAGAGAGTCATTTGGGATGCGTCCTCTGTCATGTCTGATGGGAGGACTAGCCACTGTCAATGATGCGATTGACTGGCCTGCAGGGTGAAAGCCAAGGCTTCCAGTGAGGATAATGAATGTCACCATTACTATCAATATATTTGCAGATAAAAACACTGCACTGATACAGCACAAGAAGGAACTGTCAATTGATGCAGTGCTATGATTTTGGCCATGCTATCGTACTGCCTATAGGACTCAGGTCCACTGTAGGTTTACTGTACCCTGTGAATATCTTAAGTGAACAGTGTGCAATTTGGGATGTCAAAATATATACACACCCCAAAAAAGTGGAAACAACCAGAAACTTGAAACCCACTTGCTTTTCTTCAGAAAACCCTATGTGGAAATTCTGCTCGGGCATTTCTTCGTTAGATAGGTCACTAACACCAATTAGGGATTCTGCAAACAACATGTCAGTCCTGATGACAACACCTCAGACCGCACTCCTCCGCATCAAAGTTAATAAGCGCTGAGGCTTTTCCAAGAATGACATTTAATCAATCAGTGTCAACGAAGGATACAGTTCAGAGATGTCGTATCGGTTGTGACTTCCACGGCGCCGCCGATGATCTGCGAACGGTGGCCGGGAATTCCTCCACCTCACACTTCACCCCTTCCTGAGTCCAGGAGAGGTGAGGATGGATACTGTGTCCTATAATTACTTATTTATCCGACGGCTGGTCCCGGAACCATGAACTTCTCTCCAGGCTAAATAATTGAATGCCTGTAAGAAGCAGTGGAGAGATGAGGGCTGAGCTATGAGGGCGGCGGAAAATATGTCACGAAATGGATGACGCGAATTATCATCAATACCTAATCTAGCAGTTAGTTAATCCCGCCAATCCGAGCCAATACATACTCCGCCCCGGCCTGTTTTTCCATTGCCTCATCCCACTCCCAGCCTGACTGAATTATTGAATACTTTTCTGCCTCAGAGTACCATCGACAAACCTCTCTGTCCCTGCCACTTGTCAACACAGTCAACCGAGACACATTTCCACAAAGCATAAAAGCCTTTTTAAACTCCTCAAACCTCTAAGGCTGTCATTACTGAATACTTTCTTTCAAAGCAGGCCTACAGTGAAGACTCTCTGAGTGCGTCCAGAACGGCAGCCCGTTATTTTATGTGCCACGCTACTTTCGGGCAGAGCTCCAGAGGTCCCTGTTAGAAGTAGTGTACTGTATAGGAAAGCAGGGTGCCATTGGCAACACGTTCTCAAATGGCTATGGCATTTCAAACCAGGATGTAGCTTACTTCACAACATAACGCCATCAACTTCACCTCTGTGTTCTGCCAGTGTATGCAAATAGGAGCAGCTGCATGTTGAGATTTGAACTAGCTGTGACCATTAAAAACAAAGGGAATATAAGGAGAAAAGGACTAGAAACATTTCTTTTTTTTTCTGATTGAGCTTGTTTGATGTTTGGAAGTAAACTTCAAAGCGTTTGGGGACTGAGAGTTGGCCTGCTGTAGGCTGTGTGGGTGGGCAATGGATGAGACTGCCTGCCTGCCTGCCTGCCTGCTCAAAGAGCACACTATTCTCTATATGGTGCACTGCATTTGACCCGGACCGGCCCATAGGGCTCTGATCCAAAGTGGTGCGCTGTATTGGAAGTTTGGTGAAATGTCAGAAGGGGCACCTGTCAGAATATAAGACATCATGCTTATGAGCTCAAATGCTAAAAAGTCAACAGACAGGTCATTTTCTACGCTGTCCACACATTGAGTTTGGAGATCTAGGTATATATGTTAAATAATAATAATAATAAATATAGCTACTCATATTTGTAATAGCATGTCCTTGTAGAAAAAGCACATTCTTTCTTGGATGATGCCAATATTTAGATGTTTCACCTCAATGTCAAATAATCACGTATCCAACGATGCTTTCGAAGTAGACAAAATGGCACATAGATTTAGAAAAAATATTAAGATACAGTAAGGAGAAATACAGAGAAAGAGTGGCATTAAAATAAATAGAGAGAAATCCAATTGTGATAAGAAAAACAAACGCAAACAAAACGAATTGATTCTGATGTAAGGTACTGTCGGGTCTGTTTCTTCTACCTGTCAGTACAGCCTGTTGACACAGCAATCAAGGAAGTGAATTATTTGCAGGCCACGTTGTTGTCTGGGGGCTGGTCTGTGTCTCTGTCTGTCTCTCTGTGTGTGTGTGTGTGTGTGTGTGTGTGAGTGCGTTTGTCGGCCTGAGCGCCATACCACAGAGATCACAGTGACCTGCCAGAGGCACCAACGCTGTCAGATTTCCCAGAGCCAGAATAAGACTTCTCGCTCAGCCAGCAGCCTCAGCAGAGCCACTCAGCATTCAAAGCTCCCCTCCAGGCTGCTGGTTGAATGAGTCATTATCGGCACAGAAACACTGCCTGGTCGACGCTCCGCAGCTCAGCTGGTGGAGCAGAGCACCGGAACGGCGGATGTGACTCAGTGCGGCTAACCCTTTAATAGAATGTGCCGTATGCGTATCACGGTCATACGTGTATTCGGGCAGAAGTCTCGGTTAAATGTCACACGGCTTACGTTGTATCTACTGTAGCCGTGTTACGCAGTCGTTAACAGTTAACGGGGTTAGGGGTTAGGGGTCAGGGGGTTAGGGTTTAGGGCAGTGTTTCAAATGCCGCCCATACCACCTACACACTGGATTGACGTAATCAACCTATCATCAAGTCTATAGTTTGAATCAGACGTGTGAGTGCTGGGGCAAAAACTAAAACATGCATCCCTTTGGGTCCCGAGGACAAATATAAAGAAACACCGGTTTTGATTGTACATTGTTGATTTGTATATACTGTGCAGTGCAAACGCACTCTCTCTGGTATCAGCGTCGGGCCAACACCCCAGGGAGAACCGCTGGTCCGGGGCTGTGAGACCGGGCCCTTGAATACAGCTTCGCTGCCACTCCTTGACAAGGTACATCTGCCCACAATCAGGCTTCGTCAGGGAAAGGTTAAGAAAGGCCCCATGAATACAACTCTGCAAAGGAGGGGTGGAAGAAGGAAGAGCCTCAACTTGGATTTGTGGCGCAGTTCAGTTTTGATTAAATCTCTTAAATTTTTTGTCAGTAAATGCCAACCAGGGCCCAGGATTTTGGCACTGTATGCACTCTGATCTCCCCATTAGAATTGATATTACAAAAAAAACACATCGAACCGATAACAGATATTCATTTCTTCAGACAGAGAAAACCACATGACGTCCCTGTCTTCACTTATAAAAAATATTTGTATCCAAAGATGATAAAACTACCACTTTGTATTAAAATGGATAGTGAGACTTTTGAAAATGGAAATCAATACTTGTGTGCCTCTACAAGAATACATATATATATTTTTTTTTTTTACTTCTCAGAGAGCAAAGGTCACTGGACATTTCAGTCCACCATCTGGCCAATGGCAGAGGATCTGTAAAGTATTCCTAGACATGAACTTGTGAACTACTCGTTGGTTCATGCAACTACGCTTCGTAAAGAAGCTAACGCCAAAACACCAGGCAGCAGACAGCCATGTTGTGTCTGCACGGACTACTCTCTCCAGAACTGAGACTGTGGACATACCCCAAATGGTACATGAACACTGGTCAGAAGAGTTACGCTGCATATTTACGAGAAAGGGTGTACATCTCCATGAGTATATAAGAGAGTATGTTTATATGAGTATGTTCCTGGAGAGTGTTTATATGAGTATGTTCCCGGAGAGTGTTATATGAGTATGTTCCCAGAGAGTGTGTTTATATGAGTATGTTCCCGGAGAGTGTGTTCATATGAGTTTGTTCCCAGAGAGTGTGTTTATATGAGTATGTTCCCAGAGAGTGTGTTTATATGAGTATGTTCCCAGAGAGTGTGTTTATATGAGTATGTTCCCAGAGAGTGTGTTTATATGAGTATGTTCCCGGAGAGTGTGTTTATATGAGTATGTTCCCAGTGAGTGTGTTTATATGAGTATGTTCCCAGAGAGTGTGTTTATATGAGTATGTTCCCAGAGAGTGCGTTTATATGAGTATATTCCTGTAGAGGGCATTTATTTGAGTATGTTTCTGGAGAGTGTATTTATATGAGTATGTTCCTGGAAAGTGTGTTTCTATGAATTGAAGATCAGGACAAAACAACATGAACCATACAACACCATGACCGTTATATTATTGATAATGTATCCAGAAAGACTGGGTCTAAACCAACATGTACACACACACACACACACACACAGACTGACACTCCAACTACACCGAGCAGGGAGATAATGGAGTTCTTATCTTCACACAGCACAGCGGTGATGCCATTAACTCAATAACTCCTCAAACTCTATTAGAGAGGAGGAGACAAAATAGAACTCCGTCTACTGATAGACATAACATGCATTCATCTGAGAAGTGAAAAGGAAAGATGACAGGAGAGGAGAGAAAGTGGATACAGGGAGAGAGAGAGGAGGAGAGGGGAGGAGAGAGGAGGAGAGGGGAGGAGAGCAGAGATGGGAAAGGGTGACAAAGACGAGTGGGGAGTGAAGGTGGTGATAGAGATGTCTGTCCTAGTCTGTGGTATGGGTTGATAAAAAAGAGAGAGTGAGAGCGAGGGAGAGAGAGAGGGAGATGTTTGCCTAAGTCTGTGTTCTGGGTTTGTATAGGAATGAGAGATAAAAGAGAGATAGAAAGAGCGAGCGAGAGAGAAGTCTTTCTTAGCCTGTGGTCTGGGTTTATAAAGGAATGAGATAGAAAGGGAGAGATGTCTGTCTTAGCCTGTGGTCTGGGTCTATAATAAAGCACTTGACATCTCCAGGGTTCTGTATGACACAGTGAGGCCTCACCCATTGTGTGTCTGTAAGTGTGTGTGTGTGTGTGTGTGTGTGTGTGTGTGTGTGTCATCTGTGTCTAGAAGGCAGATTGTATTTCTATAAGTCTCCTGGCTGTTAATAGAGCCATATAATTACAGCTGTGACTGTGGGGAGATTTGACTGACCTGCAGGCCAAAGATGTTCTGCACGCGCACGTGTGTGTGTGTTTGTGTGAGTGTGTGCGTGTGCATGTGAGTGTATTCGTTCATGCAACTACCTACAACCAAACACTCCACAAAGAGATATTTCAGTTTGACTCCTCCCCCTGTTTCAGCATAGACCTGTGAGTTTGACTCCTCCCCCTGTGTTTCAGCATTGACATTTCAGTTTGACTCCTCCCCTTGTGTTTCAGCATTGACATTTCAGTTTGACTCCTCCCCCTGTGTTTCAGCATTGACATGTCAATTTGAATCCTCCCCCTGTGGTTCAGCATTGTCATTTCAGTTTGACTCCTCCCCCTGTGTTTCAGAATTGGCATTTCAGTTTGACTCCTCCCCCTGTGTTTCTGCATTGACATGTCTTCAGCGGCATCTTTACAACATTGAAACAACGCAAAAGTGGAGCTGAATGACACAGGTGAAGCCCAACCTCTACAGAAGATAAAGGAATAGGAGGCAGATTAAGGGACTCATACAAGATCCATTCCTTCCCATTGTCTGTTCACTGACTTGAACATGTTTCTGTGGGGCAGAACGCTAATATCCTGGGCTACAGTGCAATATTTTACGATGAGACAAAGGTTTGAAAGAAGTGCAGCCGTCAGTGAACCTGTGCGATGGAGAAGTATCCTGAGATTCTGATATAGGAGGAACAGCAGTTGGGACCGAGACCCACAGAACCGCAGGAACAGCAAGTTAGCACATCAAATATTATTTACACAATGTGTTTGTTTCACATTGTATTTTTCAGACCTCAAACCGGCTTGCAGGTGTCACCCTGTGCCAAGCTATTTTCTGCAACAGCAGCCGTGTGATCAAATGAAGTTCAGGCGTCTGTCCTCGATGAAGTGAAGCAGTGCTCATGGGCTGAATCCACACATCAAATCCACCACAAATTCCCCCTGAAAGCAACAGTGCCACACCCCTAATCACCTGAGTAACACCCCTAATCACCTGAGTGACACCCCTAATCACCAGAGTAACACCCCTAATCACCTGAGTAACACCCCTAATCACCTGAGTAACACCCCTAATCACCTGAGTAACACCCCTAATCACCTGAGTAACACCCCTAATCACCAGAGTAACGACCCTATTCCCCAGAGTAACAACCCTAATCACCTGAGTAACACCCCTAATCACCTGAGTAACGACCCTAATCACCTGAGTAACACCCCTAATCACCTGAGTAACACCCCTAATCACCTGAGTAACACCCCTAATCACCTGAGTAACACCCCTAATCACCTGAGTAACACCCCTAATCACCAGAGTAACGACCCTAATCCCCAGAGTAACAACCCTAATCACCTGAGTAACACCCCTAATCACCTGAGTAACGACCCTAATCACCTGAGTAACGACCCTAATCACCTGAGTAATAGAATCTTAAAATGCGCCCGATTCCCCATGAGACTTGACCCAACCAAGCGCACTTGAGGGAAGGGAACCAGTGAGCATGTGGCCTCTAGGACGTTTGAGATGGACAGAGGCCTAAGGCACAGCCAAGTCAACATCTGCTTTCCAAATAGCTCCCTATCCCCTATACAGTGCCCTACTTTTGACAAAGGACACATACAAGTAGGGGGGAATTGGTCAAAAGAGGTGTACTCTATAGAAGATAGGGTGCGACTTGGGCCACTTAAACAGGCAGCGAACAGCTTTTTGGACACTACTTACCTCTGTGAAAAACAGGCTTACTTATAGGCAGAGATGCTCTCAATATTGTTGATGTAAAACACACATCAGATGCTAATCTATTATGTCCTCCGGCAATCCTGTATTGGACCCAGGCTATTAAATATGCAGGGCTTCATTTGCATCTCACATTTTAGTTATTTAGCAGACATTCCTATCAGGAGAGGCTCACTGCCAGAGTTACAGAGTTTATACAGACACATGTACAAGCACACATCAACCAGACGCGCACGCACGCACGCACGCACACACACACACACACACGCACACACACACACAACATGCCTATCTCAAATACATTTTCCACTAATTGGTCTTTAGATCAATCCTATGGATTTTTTTTTCAGAATAAATCTGATTGGTCAAAAGACCTTTGACTGAATTGGGCTACATGTGAAAAGGCCACCTTGGTTTCCTGGGCTTGTCTGGTAACCAAAACAACCACTCAATCAATCCAACCGCTCATCAATCATTTATCAATCAAACAAGCCCGGCATCAATAACTTCTCTCAACTCCAACGGAGCAAGGAACGCCTTCCTCACTGAGAGGAAACCGGCACTGTGTCCTAAATGGCACACCAATCCTGATAGTTCACTACTTTCCACCAGAGCCCTAAGCCCTAGTGAACTACACCTTAAGGGGGTCGGGATTTAGAACCCACACACTGTCAGTTCAAATAAAGCAGCTTTGTTTATACAACAGGAAGTTCAATTAGGTGTCCAATTATTAAGTGTCCGGTTTCAGTTAATTGTGTGATCATCAGGGAGGCGGCGTATGCAGGCCTCGAGACGGATTGAATGCTAATTTATACCAAGGCTAACATTTGAGCCGGCTGTTTATTTAGAAGATTCCTAGGAGCATTCCGAAGAGTTCATTACGGTCGTGCAAGCAGGTAGTTGGTCGGCACATGAGAAGCCCCGCCGGTTTAGTTTATGCAGATCATACATACATCAGTATAATCTGTCCCAAACGGCACCCTGTTCCCTATTTAGTGGACCACTTTCTGGGCTGTGGTTCATAGAGGCACACTGGGGAAACATTTAGAGCACATCCTTGGAATAGGGTGTTCACAGGAGAAGGCCTTGTACTTAGAAGGTGCCTTATACTCTATGCAAAGCTGTGTCAGCTCCTCCATGCTAATGTTATATACATTACCTTCAAAGGAATGAATGAGTCGGCGTTGTCCGGGATACTGCCTCAGAACAGCCAGCTACCGTCTAAAACTAAAAGGTTCCTAGTGGATCCTTCAGGGATTATTCTCACGGAAACTCTGAAGGAAAACCATACGGGAAAAAAATGGAAGAGCGTGTTTCAAAGAACCCATTTTATATGTTACTCAAATGACCATTTGAAGGTCTATCGGACCCCCTGAAGATTTTACCTCAACATGTTTTCCAAAAGGTTTTTCAAATGGCAATTAAAAACAGATTCTTTGAAGATTGTATAGAGATTCCCCATAGTAAATGTTTGAGGAAACATGTAAATATACATACAGACATGATGACCACGCACTGGTGAAGGGAATAACGATGATCATCTCCTAACAAGGACACAAGGCACAAGGGAAGATTAGAGTTTAAGTGAACATTTAGTTCTCGTAGTCGATGCGTTGGATGCAGGAGAAATTGGCAGGAGTAAAGATCTGAACAACATTGACAAGGGCCCAATTGTTATGGCCAGATGACTGGGTTAGAGCTTCTCTGACACAACAAGGCTTGTGGGGTGGTCCCGGTCAGCAGTGGTGGGTACCTACCGACAGTGGGCCAAGGGACAAACCACAAACAGGCGACAGGGTGTTGGGTGCCCACGATTCATTGATGCGTATGGGAAATTAAGGCTATCCTGTCTGGTCCGAACCAACTGAAGTCAAAGAAAATGTGGATGATGTTACGGGATGACTGGGTTACAACACATGTTACATTGCCCCCTGCTGCACATGGGGCTGCGTTGCTGCAGGCTGGCCAGAGCGCCCATGATGACCCCTGCATACTGTCGAAAGCCTCTACAATGGGCATCAGAACTGGACCTTGGTGCAGCGGACGATGGTCTCCAGGTCTGATGGGTCGTGGTTTCTTTGGTTTACCTGGGGAAGTGATGGCACCAGGATGTTCTGTGGGAAGATATCAAGCCGGTGGAGGGGGATGATGCTCTGGGCAATGTTCTGGTGGGGAACCCTGGGTCTGGGCATCCATGTGGACATCACGTTGATACATGCCACCTACCTAAACATTGTTGCAGACCAGCAACACCCCTTCATGGCCATGGTCTTCCCTGATGGCAGGGGCCTCTTTCAGCAGGATAATGTTCCATGCCACACTGCACACCTTGTTGGGGAATGGTTTGAGGAACATGACGAACGGTTCAAGGTGTTGCCCTGGCCTCCAAATACCACAGACCCGCAGACGACAATGGGCTTCCGACTATAAAGCTCTTCAGATGATGTGTGGCCTGAAGACGAAGAGGGGCCTGAAGACGAAGAGGGGCCTGAAGATGAAGAGGGGACTGAAGACGAAGAGGGGCCTGAAGACGAAGAGGGGCCTGAAGACGAAGAGGGGTCTGAAGACGAAGAGGGGCCTGAAGATGAAGAGGGGCCTGAAGACGAAGAGGGGACTGAAGACGAAGAGGGGTCTTCAGTCGAAGAGGGGCCTGAAGACGAAGAGGGGCCTGAAGACGAAGAGGGGTCTGCAGACGAAGAGGGGTCTTCAGGTGATGAAGGGTGTTCAGATAACGAGGGGGGGTTAGCATTCATTCAGCAGCGACGAGGGAGCTGCTGGTTAACATCACTCAGGGCTGTTCCACCAGCGGTCGAGGACCCACTACGCGTTATCACACGCGCTAACTCTGGGAAATTCCCTGGACACAGCATCTGAAGGTCAGCCATTAACCGTGACCTCGGAGGAATTGAGCAGCAACCCAGGCGTCACAACGTCATCTTCTGCTTTAATGGCACTCCACTGTTTGTCACCCACTAAAAACAGCACGTCTCTTTACCATTCAGTGCAGAGGTGCTGATGACACCTCCCCAGCACCACACTTAAAAGGCCTTAAGGTTAGCTATGCATACAGCATAAGAATGCGCCCACGGCCATTAAACCACACACAAGTGTCTTTCCATTGTTGTGTGGACTGTGGACCTAACACGGACCGAGAACTCCACATTCCCCTTTTCTAACATACCATAACCCTAAACCTGACCACGACCTAACCCTAACCCCAATAATGTAACTTAAACATCAACATGGAATCCACACACAGCTCTCTATGATTCATGACCTGCCGTAAAGCTACGGTCGAACCAATAATTGCCTCCACTTATCGATCCCTACAACCAAGGGACAATGAGATGACTATTTCAGCCGGGAAGAACCCTCTCAATCCAATTGCCGGCCCTTTCCATTACCTACGGTTTCACTTGTTAGCAGTTTGTCTGAGTTATACACACACTCTGTCTGCCAGCTCAATAACATGTGCCGGTAATGGTGAGAAGAAAGCAATGCTGTCACGACCCTGATGAAGGCATCAGACTAAATGCTTCGGTCTAACAAATAAAATACAGATTCTTCTAGCAAACATGCCAAGTGCCAGTGCATATATTTTCAGTTCATTAGGATTTAGACAGGGAACCAATGACCAGCCCAGTTGTGAGATCCGTCAGAACAGATTCACCTGAAGTCCGCTATCACCTGGCGAACACGTGTATATGATAATAGGGCAATCTGCAGTTGTTATGGCCATTTGCAGATAAAACGATAGAGTTCACAATTCTTGAAGTCTCCAACTTATGCATCCTTAGTTCAGCTTAATATTTTGGAAGCTTAGTTAACTCCTAGGAGCAATTTCTGCAGAAAACGATTAAGCTTTGTCTATAGAACACTCCATTAAGCTTGATTTTTCAGTCCCAGACTAGGCTAAATCTGTTGTCCGCAAAACCGTCCCCTTTTGTTTACACAAATACTATATTAGCTCAAAACATGGTTAATCATTATTATTTTCTTTAGTTATGTTTATGTATTTCAGAGACAACAATTAATACATTGGTCCATTTCAAGTCTCAAAGGACTGGCAAAGCAGGGACAGGGAGGCCTTTTTGTTGTTTTAACTGCAGATTTCCCCTTTAATCTGACATAATTATATAAAAACGAAATATGTCAGACCACTCAGAGATGTTTTTTAGAAGTCTTGGTGGTTTGTTTTAACTAAGGAACACACCTCTGCGGACATCAACAGCTCAACTGTAATTCTCATCCAGGAGACAGCCTCATCCGTGAGGATGGCATCATCAGGGAGATAGCCTCATCCGTGAGGATGGCATCATCAGGGAGATAGCCTCATCCGTGAGGATGACCACCAGGGGATATACCAATTGTGGCAACTAAGAAATGATTGTTTCCCGGGCAACCCTGAGCCCGGCTCCACCAATCGCTTCGTTCGGTCTTCCGCCATCGCCGTCCCGGGCTCGTCGATGCCCCCTGCTGGGGAAACTGAATCGTGCAGTCAGCAGAAACGGCCTTCCGCTGACACCTACCCAGGCCCTGGGTGGCCCCTCCCACCCGCCACAGCCATTGGTTTGACACGTTCCGCCAGCAGTGCAGGACAGGCGGGCATAGGTCATCATGACCTAAACATCTCTCCCCATGCCGGGGACTCTCGGCTACTGGCCGACCGTCCGGCTGGACCGCATTCACCAGATTGACACACCACCAGACTGTTGCCTGCACAGCATCCGGACTGATCATCTCCCATGTAAATCAGCTGTTCATACTCTATCTTCTCATATAATCACCACAGAGTGTGTGTAAATGTATGGGAACCTCACTTTTATTATGTCCCTCTATGCAGTCTACAGCAACCAGAACCATAGCATCAAGGTTATTTGGGAATTTGGATAGCTAATAAATGTGATTTAGATGTTGTTTCGGGTCAATGGGATTTAATTGGATGTCCAATCCAAATGCATTGAATGTGCATTGGGGAAAATAATATTGTAAGAGCGTAGAATATATCCTATGAAAACAAATCGCCCTAACCCAATGTCTTTATCTTAGTCCGAAATTTAAAGTGCCAAAATTAAGGGAGAGTGAGATCAGAAAAAAATAACTGAAAATCCTTCAGATGTAATCGGAAATCTCTAGTGTATGGAAAAGCCTTCTGCCTTTTTGGACCGATTTTGGACGTAACACGAAAAACAATTTAAAAATGTATTTCAGACCATATATAAACACCGTCATAAATACAAAATAAATGTATAGTTTAATAACTTTATACATCTGCAATGGTAATGAAATAGTAGCACTACTGTATCTTAATAGAATCATGTCTAACAGGCCAGCCAGGATACAGGCCTACCATCCCTGAAGAACAGGTTCGCTTTCTTCTCAAATCTGCAGAACATAAAACTAAATAGACGTAAGAAAGATACTGTATCTATTCTGAGACATGACACGTTAATTCACATTTTCTTTTAAAAAAAGTTCCAGAAAAAAACAAATGTAACTCTTTGAAACATACACAAATACGGCACAGAGGGTATACCGAAATATTTATATTCAAAAGTACAAACTTATTTTTTTACCATTTTATTCAGCTCCTGTCATGTTGATAAAGGTTTTTGCGACCTACAGAAATAACTTGGAAGACTACGAACAGAAACTGTGAAATGTAAAAAAAATCCCATTAACATTACTGCACTGTATTAGCGGATAAACCCAACTTTAACAACACAAGTTTGATAATATGTTAAAGACCTCAGTGAACGATTCAAATCATGTATTTGAAAAGGGAATGGAAATATAATCGCCAAGGCCTTGGGCAGTTAGAAGTCCTAGATGTAGACAGGACAACCTGCCTGGCAACAGAAGCCTGTCAGGCCATAAGGAGAGCATGTGGGCTTTTGCCTGGCTACTAATGGCGTTCACACCTTACCTGCAGTGAGTAGAGCGATGAGTCACAAAGGTGTGAATAGGTTGATAAGAAGAGCCACAGGACCTGACAAATGCAACATCGGTCAATAGGTACACAGCCAGAGACACAAGCATACACACACAAGACAACCCCTACCGACCACACACACACACACACACACACACACACACACACACGACTAAATGCCAATTAGTGTTAAGACTGAGTGTCACCATCAACCGTGTGTCATCTCCAATAAGCCCGGTACCGCATTGAGATGAATGTGTGGTTGCGTGCAGTTCAGAGGGAGATATTAAATGCAGCTGAAAATAAAAGAGTACATTATCACTGTAAAAGGTCTCTCAGAAGCGAAGAGCAAGTGCCTCAGAAAGATGTAAAGGGCGTGAGAGATCTGCAAAACTAATTTGAGAAGCCTTTTGATGTTTTCTAATAGTTTTCGTGGATAGGGGAGGTGCGACTCCAGGTGAGAAATCCAGCAACGGAAGAAAGCTTGTCTCTAACGCAAAGAATGGCGGATAATAAATCTGCTGAATGAGAGGTCAGTGCCCAACACCTCAGTGAAGCAGACATAGCAGCGAATTTGAGTCTATTTCAGCAGGAGCTTGGTTCCTACACACTGAGAAGAAAGCAGAAGTAAGTCGGGAGTTTATGAATTCATTTTGACACCCTCGGTGGTGTCAGTAAATACTTTAATCATTCGATGTGTCTGTGGCTGTCATCTTTGCCATCCAGCCACTCGTCCTCTCTGAAGAGCGAACGTTGTCTTCACAGTGCAACGAGGATTAGATCAAAGACTGACATGAGGCACGGACGGAGAGAAGGAACGACTCAACATTTTCTGACATGACACTTCATTCTGCCCACCAGCCAGGGGTCAACGTGAAACACAACACACATACTGATGGATCCGGGATGGTTTTACCTCGCCAGGAGGTGTGATGTGGAAGAAAGAAAGACTGAGAGATGCGTAGACAGAGAGCGAGTGAGAGGACTGAGAGATGCTAAAGAGAGCGACTGAGAGGAATGAGGAAGAAAGGGGAAAAGAAAAGTCCAGCTGTCAAACGGTGACAGAGTGAATGAATTTAAGCCATCCAGAAATGGTGGTTGTGTCAGGCTACGACGGCCGGAAGCCAGGAAGTCACACAGGCCCGACACTAAGATGCCATCAACACGGCCCAAATTGCACCCTTCTCCCTGAATAGTGCGCTCATTCTGACAACGGACAAGAGATGAGATTGTGCCCTTTGAGAAGCAGCCTAGGAAGCTGTCAGAGAGATGACGTTGGGGATAAGTTGATCTGAGGAAGAAAAACCATGACCGACACCAGACACGGAGCGCCATCCTCTCTGCTTTAACTACACGATAGCATAAAAGAAATGTCTGTAAGTGAACCTGACCTTTCATTATAACTGGTAATTAATTCACATCTCTACCACAATAGAAGGCTTCAGACAACAGCTTGGCTGTAATCATAAAACCCACTTACAACATATTGGGTAAATAAGGGTGTTTAAGTTCCCTTCCAATCTTTCATACGACAAATAGAGTATTGTGTAAACAATACTGTCTCCCACAAGTCCTGGACACAGGCAACACACAGTCTCACCAGAACTTGCCAGGATTGATTATTGTCATAGGAAGAACGTCCATGTTGGTATCAGTGTGCCACTGTAGGTTGCCCTCGACTTCCCAAACATTTCCGTTATCGCTCTGGCCTCGGCAATTAGCACCAGTGACTCATCTCTCACGCAAAAGCAGCACATCCATCGGATCAGTTTCATCAGGATAACTGGATCTGCTTCGCTACTTAGACACTGGCTGAGTGCCCTGGTCCGAACGAAAACCGTATAACTGCGGTTCAGTCGGGGCACGGGGACCACTTTTGGTATTGGGTTTGAGTAAAGTCTGAGAGACAAGCTGGTCTCTGCCTCAGGAGCAGGAAAACAGGGTCACAGCCGAGCTGCATGCTAGCAGCCCACACCCAGCATGCAACTCTGACACACATTACTGGATCAAACACACACACATACATGCAAACACACATTAACATGAACAGTGAAGAGACACACACAAAGAACAAACACACAGATTACTGACCATGCTGCCAGATATAGCAGTAGTCTGACTGTGTTCTCACTGTGTTAGATATATCAGAAAGTCCTACTGAAGTGTGACTGTGTTCTCTCTATGTTAGATATATCAGAAAGACCTACTGAACTCTGACTATTTTCACTGTGTTAGATATATCAGATTGACCTACTGAAGTCTGACTGTGTTCTCACTGTGTTAGATATATCAGAAAGATCTACTGAAGTCTGAATGTGTTCTCACTGTGTTAGATATATCAGAAAGACCTACTGAACTCTGACTGTGTTCTCACTGTGTTAGATATATCAGAAAGACCTACTGAAGTCTGACTGTGTTCTCACTGTGTTAGATATATCAGATTGACCTACTGAACTCTGACTGTGTTCCCACTGTTTTAGTTATGTTAGTGAATTTGCGGATCATCTTTAGCTGTGCTGCTCAATACAGATGTGAACACTTTTCTTGTTCAGCTGGTAATTGCACAGCTTGAGAACCTGACACACACACACCCATCCACACACACTCACACACACCCACACCCACCCACACACACTCACACACACCCACAACCATCCACCCACCCCCTCCCACACACACACACACACACACACACACACACACACACACACAGCTTGAATCCCCCTCCCCGGGATTATCTGCAACACACTGTAAATCCTCCTTTCCAACCCGTATCTTGTTTCTAAAGTGTTCAGTTCAATTGCAAATGCAATTACCCAGGCTCGCTCATTGTCTGGTGCTGCGGTTCCTCTCCACATGCCCAAACCATATGGCCCAACCGGAGAGGTACACAGCGGTGGAACCGGGCCCTGTGTCCTCCCGAACGGCACCCTATTCCCTACACCGGGCACTCCATTGGACAAGAAACCATGCGGCTCAATCAGAAGTGACCCCTCACGTTGGGAAGAGGGTGGCATTTGGGACGCAATACTTTTTTATTACTAAAAGACACCAGACAGAGGGCCCTGGAGAGGCTGGAGAGGATTGACCCGGGGCGCGTTGGGAGTAGATTTACCTTTAATCAGGATTCAGGGTTAGGAGGGCTATTATACTGCTGTAAGGCCGGTCCACATGTGAGGAACTTATAATACAGGCAGAACATTTAAACAAGTGGCAGTAATTGTGGCGGGCTCGAGTTCCATAGGAAGGACCGGAACTGGATCCCCCGAGTGAAGGAGCGATTATACATTTGGTTCCACAGGTCACTGTGTTATGACCATAAGAAAGAACATGCGCCAATTATAAAGATGTTAACGAGGTGTGGATTTTAGCCATGACAGGCTAACAGCCCTGAACAAATCAACCAAACGGACAAAACCAAAATATTGAGCCTTTGCCATTAGGTTGATCCTTTAATAATTCTTCAGTACAGTGACTACTGATAATAAACAGTTACCAATATGTCGATGATTAGCTACAAATGACTTCACAAAGTTAGAAATCAGCCATGTCGTATAGTGGTAGTAATATCACCGTACCAAAAGTATTTCCCTGAGTGGGAATGTTGGCATCATGAAATACTATCTCAGAACAACTCCAGCACTGAAGCACTTAAAGTTTCCTTAAGGCTGCCTCGATCCTTATTCGAGTTTAATAAGATCACTGTGACGGGAGGCACTGAAAACCGGAATACTGTCCGTCTTATCATTACAGTAACTAACACTCCATGAAAAGCTTGTTTTTCCAATAATACTGCCGTCAGCTTTGACTGATTTCTTAAGGAGGGTTTTTACACTTGGACAGGAGATGATGGAGTTGTTATGGCATGCGCCAGACTCCCAAACAGCACTGTATTCCCTATATAGTGCACTAGGTTTGATCAGAGCCATTTGGACCTGGGTTGAAAGTAGTGAACTATAGATGGAACAGTGTGCCGTTTGGGTAGCACATGTCTGTCTCCGGGGTCCCTACGGCTGGATAATTGGAGCCCAAGGTGAGAACGAGGACTGAGTCCCAGCAGAGCTCAACTATCACTTAATACCTTCATTCAGAAACTCAAATGGCCTAAGGAAGACATTCAAACAATTCCATTACTACAGACACATTGAACAATTTCATGTGCAGCTTCCTCCATAAGTATTGGGACAGGAAAGTCCAAATGGATATTTCTGCTCCCCACCCAAGGCATATGAAAACACGATTAAAAATGAGTATGGGGCTAAAATACAGACTGAAACCTTTTATGATTGTCAGTTTCAACACGTATACATTTAACAAGTAAGAATAACAGCTCTGACAGATTTCCACACTCCATTTCATGTAGGTTTTGGGACAATTCAACTTCAAGCAAATATAAGTGTAAAAGCTGATAATTTGTCCCAAATACCATGTGTTGAAATGGACAGTCTGGAAATGGACTTTAGGCACATTTTCTATTCAATATCTTAAGAATATACATTTTATTAAAATAATAACAATATTGTGATATTAATAATACTGGAATATTGTCTTTAATAAAGCTCCACCTCTGTGGAACGTTATATTTGATACGGCTCCACCTGTATAGAACATTATATTTGATATAGCTCCAACTCTGTGGAACGTTATATTTGATATAGCTCCAACTCTGTGGAACGTTATATTTGATATAGCTCCAACTGTGTGGAACGTTATATTTGATATAGCTCCACCTCTGTGGAACGTTATATTTGATATAGCTCCACCTCTGTGGAACGTTATATTTGATATAGCTCCAACTCTGTGTAATGTTATATTTGATATAGCTCCACCTCTGTGGAACGTTATATATGATATAGCTCCAACTGTGTGGAATGTTATATTTGATATAGCTCCATCTCTGTGGAACGTTATATTTGATATAGCTCCTCCTCTGTGGAACGTTATATTTGATAAAGCTCCACCTGCTTTGGTTATAGATGCCATGTGACATTATTGTTGTATTTAATTACACAGTTCCATTTCACTCACCACTCAACACCAACCTCAGGGTCAGAGATTGTGGCTGAAATTCTATTTTTTTTCATAAACAAACAACCTGCACTCTCTGGAATGGAGTGAGCGTGTGCGTGTGTGTGTGATTCCTCTTTTGGAACCCAAAGTCAATACCACACAAAGGAGGAGCTGGACGGCACCTCTGTTCTCATTACGCCGGGCACAAGATGGATTTGACATTTCCAATACCCAGAGTGATCCCAGAGCAGGTCTCGCTGAAGGCGTCCCAAATGGACCCCTGCTCCCTACGCGTGGCCACACTGTCTCCCAGAGCCGGGTGGCCCTAGTGCCCTAGACGTGTAGGGAATAGCATGCCGTTGGGGACATCTGTCATTGATCCAGAAGACCGGCCCATGTGGTAGGCCGGACCGACACGCCGGGCTCATTTCACTGGCAGTATTTCACGCGCTCCAAGGCTAAACCGAAACAAACCTGAGGGGAAAGAGGAGCATCCACTTCATGATTAGTTTAACCTGGATCAGGGAACAGCCAGGGAGCTTTCAGTGGCATTACACGATGACACCACGGTGCCAATACAATATACCGCACAGTGTGGCCGCCGTGAACCTCACCATTCAGTGTTGTACATGTTGCCATTCAATACTGCCATACAACTGCAACAGGACGCTCCAAAACACAGCTCACCGCGAGTCTGCCCACACGGGACATGAGAGAAAACCTGTCTACATCCGTCACGGAAATGGAAGAGAAGGAAAGCAATGTCCGTTTCAAAACAAGATGGAGGACAGCCGCGTGGGGACTGTAATGGGGATTTGGTTTCAGCCACAGCAAACTGGCACAACGACAAAAAAGACGTAGAACCGACAAACGTATTCCACATGAAACGTTGTCAGAAGTAATATCCCGACCCGCGAGTGTCGACATGCCTCACCTTCGCCAAGATGGCTTCACAAACAACGGGTTGTTTCAAATACTAAGAGGGCAAAACAACTGATGGATGCGGACTGGCTAATTATTTCTATTCATTTGACCGTGTGACCTGATAAGACTCTTAGATCAGCTGAAGCTCAATATGTCCTCGATGTTAAGGAGGGAGCACTGGCTCAAAAACCCAGCTGAAAACAGACTACTTCAATACCAAATATCACTGCAGAACTGGCTAGTGAGGTTCTTTCCGAGGTCCTGAAATCCCTAGAGCAGAGAAGGTTCTGGAAGACCCTAGGGCCACTGAGGTCGGCATAGAGACGGGAGGGAGGGAATGATCTAAAGGTTTGAGGAGGGACAGAGGAACAAAGGGATGACAGACGGATGAGGGATGGAGGCAGGGACGGAGGAAGTCATCCCGCTCATGGGGTGACACAGGACACACTGCGAGACTGTTTCAACTGAACCCATCTGCAGGTAGACCTAGCACTGCATCACGACAACGCCGGCTCCTGTTCTCCTCTCGACGGCGTGTCCTCCTCTCTGTACCTCCGTCCGCGTCAGATAAATCCCCCCGGGGAAAGCCGGGGAAACGGTCCCACGACCACCGGATACATCCCTTTAGCACAAACCGCTGACCCACCGTGAGAATAAACACAACACCATACAGAAATCAGCAATTCTATGTAGGATCAATGGCGGGTTCCTTTAAAAAACAAAATCAATCTTTTGTTATTAAAACCCCAACGTGCTTGGTCAGGTCCTGTGCCAATAGCCCTGTTTGGAGAAGACAGTTGATCTCTCTGTTGAACAACGTGGCTCCAGCCGACAGACCCGCGTATTACTGGGTATTGACTGGCCAGGGCTGCTGAGATCTGCTCCAGGCGGTACGGGGGAAGTCAATAGGGCGTCACAGACGAGGTCCAACAGAAGGAAGTCAATAGGGGGTCCATCCGTTCCTGTTCCTGACACACTGAGACACATTGTGGGACAGAGGTCGCACCCCAAGCCCCTGTTGTTACACAGGACACGCTATGAGACACGCGTCGAATACTGCCCCGCTGTAGTCTGGCCTCTTTCAACTGCTGACACGCGTAGGTTCCTGTTTCAGACCAGCTCACCATGACGACATGCACAGCCTTTCAATGAACAACAATGACCTCCGACCTGTTAGGTAGCATTCCATGAATCACAAAACAGGACGAATCATGAGAAACTATGAAACATCTCCGATCCACGTGTCACAGCCTAGAAGTAAGATATTATCATATTTGGGGCAGTATTCAATCCAACATTGATTAACGACCTGTTCATAAGGAAATACACTGCTTTGTTTTTTTACTGTTAAAGCAATTTCCCCTGTTGCTTGCAGATATTGCTGCAGGAGACTAAAAAATGTCAGGCGTCCAGTATAATGCCTTGAAATGGATAAAGCAATGTTGAACCGAGCCCTTCTGGACACAATCCTGGCCATGTGTTCATAGGTGAGCCATTCCATCATGAAGGCGGCTTTCTCCTCCTGCCACTGGGAACCCAGGGGAAGACTGGGTGATTGATAGGCCAGTCCTGGAGAGAGGCAACCCCATGAGAGCAGATAATACTGTGAAGCAGAGAGGAGAGCGAGAGAGACAGACTGAGGACTGTGGTGTCGGAGAGAGGGAGTGAGAGAAGGGGGAGGTGGAGGTAGATAAGCCCGTGGGCTGAGAGTGACGTCCTCGGACATCCGTTACAGTAGATTAGGACAGTCCTTAGTGTCAGTGATGACGCAGGCAACTGAGGGCGGTGTTAGGCTCCACCCCACCGCAGCTGAGAGTGACGTCCCTCCAGCTAACACAGTCAGCGCAGCACAGTGCCCGACTAACACAGGTCACACGTTATACCACGTTACAGTTGCATGTTATTGGATTTCTATGTCACATTACTACGTTAGCATTTTACTGCGTTACTATTCTCTCCCATGCTATCGTCATCCGCTGTTCAGCATTAGAATCCTCCAGTGGTTAAACGCTTCTGTGGTATACAGTTTTGCTTAAAAGTTTGCATACCCTTGGAGCATTGGTCATATATTTACTAACCATTTAGTAAGCAGACAAAACATGTCTTTTAGTTCTTATCGGGATTCACATTCAACTGTAGGTCATAACAGAATGGCACAATCATAAAACAAAACATGGCAACAAAGAAAATAATGAACTGACCCCTGTTCAAAAGTTTGCATCCCCTTAGATCTTAATACTGTGTATTGCCCCCTTTAGCATCAATGACAGTCTTTTGTAATAGTTGTGTATGAGGCCCTGAATTCTAGCAGACAGTAAAGCTGCCCATTCGTCTTGGCAAAATGTTTCCAGGTCATGCAAAGTCTTTGGTCGTCTTGCATGAACCGATCGTTTGAGATCTACCCAGGGTGGCTCAATGATATTATGGTCAGGATACTGTGATGGCCAATCAACAACCTTCAACTTAGTTTGCTGTAACCACTGGAAGGTCAACTTGTCCTTGTGCGTTATCTTGCTGTAAAGTCCAAGAGGGACGCATGAGCAGCTTTTGTGCAGAAGAATGCAAACTGTCTGACAGTATTTTTTTGATAACATGCTGTATTCATCTTGACATCAATTTTCACAAGATTCCCCATGCCTTTATGAGCCACCGCAATGCTTTACAATGGGGATGGTATTTTGTTCAGTAAAGGCCTTGTTGACCCCTCTCCAAACACAGCGACTATGGTTGTGACCATAAAGCTCTGTATTGGTTTTGTCACTCCAAATGACAGTGTGCCAGAAGCTGATGCGTGTCAAGGTGATACCGGGCTTATTGTAACCAGGCTTTTTTGTGGCATTGGCGCAGTAAAGGCTTCTTTCTGGCAACTCGACCATGCAGATCATTTTTGTTCAAGTATTGTTGTATTTTGCTCCTTGAAACAACCATACCGTCTTTTTCCAGAGCAGCCTGTTTTTCTCCTGAGGTTACCGGTGGGTTTTTCTTTGTTTCCTAAACAATTCTTCTGGCAGTTTTGGCTAAAATCTTTCTCGGTCAACCTGATCTTGACGTGTTATCAAGAGACTTTCCACTACTTAATAAGTGATTGAACAATACTTTCAGGCATTTGCAAGGCTTTGGATATCGTTTATGTCCTTTATAAAGTTCCATCTCCTTGTTATGAAGTTCTTTTGACACCACAAATAGCATCTATAAACTGTATGGCTTTTGCCACTGGCCGTTTTAACAGCTTATTTTGAAAAATTAGAAAATTGTGTAGCCAGCAATGTGGTTGACTCTGAGTGAAGAAATGCTAACATACAATTCGAAAATCCACCAGGAATAGTCGTAATATAACAGTAAACTAGTGATGGTTTTCTAGCAACAGAATATTATGCTAGCAGCGCTAACTCTGATTTTCTTTTTCAAAATAAAAGCCATCATTGAACAATATAAGGTGATATAGTTAACAATCTATTCTGTCATTTTATGTTTAATGTCCATTCCAATGTTGTTTTGTCTGTTCTTTTTTTACATTCTAGATTATTAAATACACAGCATCATAAATGTCAATGATTGCTTTTATTGTGATAATCTGAAAATCTGCCACAATAATATCCTGCTGTTAACAAAATGCAAATGAAACCTCGTTTGGCTTTAAACTGTTTCATTTTAGACTTCCCATAGCGACAGAAGGTTGTAGCCACAAAGTTTTTGTCCATTCTTAACAAATCTTCTTTTACCACTGGCCATTTTAACAGCTAATTAGCCATTCATGAATGACATTGAGTATCTATCAATATAGGTTGACAATAACTGACTTTTTTGTCAAGTGAAAAGATGAGAGAATAGTGTGGGCAGCGAAGTGTTTTTTCTGTCCTGAACAAGTCCTTATATTCACCAGAACTGTTTAATTTTAACCTTCCTATTAAGTAACAAAATAAAGTTATGGCCAGCAAAGTTTTTATCTGTCCTGAACCTCAGGCATAATGTATTGACTGTTACAGGGCTCGAATGCGGGACCTGTTCTTCCGTAGCCCATGCAAAACTTCGCTATTTAACAAGGGATAGTCAGTCAGTCAGTCAAGGACGGACAGACTCAGTAAGAGACATTCACTCTTCTAGGACGGCACCGCTTGCGTAGTCTGGCAATCAATGCCAAAATTTCACATTTCCTACCAAGGTATGCAAACTGTAAATCACCTGGGTAGTTATTATCCATGATGTACCAGACATCATTGCAGACATTTTACTTTTAAATGAGGAGAGGAGAGTTTAGAGGTAGGTTCTGGGGAGGTTCTGGGGAAGTTCTGAGTACGTCCCCAACCACCTGTCAGCACAGCTATACCAGTTAGACCACTTTTGTCCCCACCACTTCCAAAGACTCAGATGGATTTGGACCTTCCAGGGAAATCCAGACCCACACTGGGGTGACTCAAGACATGTTGCTTTCCATTAATCCTCACCTGATGAGAACCAGAGAGTCGCAGGGACTCCAACACGCTCTTCAGTCACTCTGACTGTCCTAGAAGAAATACCCTGACCGTCCTAGAAGAAATACCCCGACCGTCCTAGAAGAAATACCCCGACCGTCCTAGAAGAAATACCCCGACCGTCCTAGAAGAAATACCCCGACCGTCCTAGAAGAAATACCCCGACCGCCCTAGAAGAAATACCCCGACCGTCCTAGAAGAAATACCCCGACCGTCCTAGAAGAAATA
>JACXGJ010006894.1:0-32557 GCA_016801105.1 Esox niger
ATTTTGTACTTGTTTTCAGCATATTCTTTTGAACTCCAGTACATCTAACGTTACATTGATTTATCATTCTAAAATTTCCTGGACCTTTGATAAACACATTTCTTGCCTCACCACTCATGCTTCTAGTCAACGCAAACCTTCTGACACCTGAGTTGAACTTATTTATTTTCTCCTCTGTCTTCCCCTCCTTGCCTCTTTCGAGCTCACCCTTTCCTAGTTCACTCCCAAGGTCAAAGTAGACAATGTCCATGACCCCATCTGTACTAGAGGCCATTTGCCTACTTATCTCACTCCCCCTCCTGCTCTGCATGTGACTAAATGCAAGCTCACAGAACCAAGCTGCAGACAGCTGAGGATATCTAGACAGTTCTGGAGGAACTGACATACTTCCATCGCCTTCTCTCGCCTTCTCTCTACTTTCTATTCTTTTTTATCCACTGATAAAGTTACCTTTTATCACTCTCAATTCCTAACCCCTGCCTCCAACTTTGGGAAAAGGTTTCCACTTTTGAAAATGTGCTAGTAAGGCCAATATCAATATATCCGAAGTGCTATTGCCTGTTAATGCCTTTTTATTATGTAACTTCTTAACATTTTGCTATTATGTTGTTATATCCGTAACACACTCAATTCAAAACGAATTACATTCAAGGTTTTTGGTTAAAGTTAAAATACGATTATGGTTGTCTTTATGGCAGTATGTCCCATCTTTGCAGACATACTCTGAAGCTCTGTTAGAATGGCCATTGGGTTCTAGGTCAACCAAATTGTCAGCTTTAGAAAGCGTCTTGGGGGTTTCAAAGTTCTTACATTTGTCATGCTGCACTTGATGTTGCTCTGCCCCAAAGACGCAGGGGTCGGAAAGTAGTAGAGCGATATCCAGGAGAAGGGTGGAGAGGTCACCAATGCAATTCCCTGACTTCCATTGCCATTGATGGAACCGGAGTTTGACCTGTTTTAGTTAGAATCCAAATAGTTGATGAATTAATGTAACAAATAAATGTAATCTTTAGAAAAAGGTATTACAATTACAGTACAATTATCAAAGATAAAAGTTCTCTGGAGATTTGAGATGTTGCACGAGCAAAGATGCATGCAGAAGTGAGGAAAATGCAAGAGAGACTATTTCCACAAACTGCCCTGGCTTTTATCCTAAAAACTGTTATCTTTATGTTTAGCTAACAGAAAGATAAAAAGACCAGTGCTGAAGTATAGATCCCTAATCAATTAGGGATACATTCTAATCTATGCTTCCTGGCACCATATTGTAAAACAGAGTGATCTACTCATGGGTCAAGAAAGGGTGACTAAGGCCTTACCAGAGATAAGACATAAACAGTCTAATAAAAGCACATGACCAGACACACAGGGCATGGGCTAGGAAGGAAATTCAGTGCATGATTATAAACAGCTATACTAATTAGTGAAGAATAAATAAACATACTAGATGATTCTCATGATCCGCATGTGTAGTCAAAGGCCCAGCATCCTGGGTAACTCTAGACAAAGGCCCAGCATCCTGGGTAACTCTAGACAAAGGCCCAGCATCCTGGGTAACTCTAGACAAAAGCCCAGCATCCTGGGTAACTCTAGACAAAGGCGCAGCATCCTGGGTAACTCTAGACAAAAGCCCAGCATCCTGGGTAACTCTAGACAAAGGCCCAGCATCCTGGGTAACTCTAGACAAAGGCCCAGCATCCTGGGTAACTCTAGACAAAGGCCCAGCATCCTGGGTAACTCTAGACAAAGGCCCAGTATCCTGGGTAACTCTAGACAAAGGCCCAGCATCCTGGGTAACTCTAGACAAAGGCCTAGCAATTCGAGTTCACGTTATGCCGTTGAACCCACCGCCTGTGCATAAATCTACTTAGGTTTGGCCAAGATGTACAATAGCATACATTTTTTATTTCTACTTCAGTTCATTTCTTTGTTAATCCTCATTATCATGTTCCTTATGTTTACCATTTAATTTGAAAGAAACAAATCACACAATGTGGAATGATGACCTATTCCAGCAGTAAGTACATAAATGCACCCCCATCTTTGCAGCATTGCATGTTGAATTGTTGAACAGATTTTCATGCTCTGGCTACTGTTTAGTTATGTATGTGGTCTATGGGGAACACATTAAGAATAACTAAAGCAAAGACTCACTCAGCTGGCCTCATTAGTTTAAATCTGGCTCCTGCTTATCATCATAACGGATTCATTCATTTCAATGGCCAAAATGTTTATTATAGATATTATACTGTAATTGGATTAATGGATTAGATCCATGTTTGGAACATCAGTACGTTTTTCTGAAATGTCAAATTGTTAAAAAACAAACATATTCATAACAATTGGGTATTGAGTTAGCAGAGCAAAATGTTTTTTACATCCTGGCACTACATAGCTGGATCTGATTTGTGACAGAAACCATCTAGTTATATGTATACAATATGTTGTCATGTGAGTGCATGATTAACATAATCATAGAATCCACATGCCTCAGCAATTTTGCATCAGTCAGGTTTTATTGTTGTTGAAAAGCATCATTTGATTGGTGCATGTCAAACAAATAAAAAACAGATTATAGCAATGCACTAACTTTACCTGTATTATTAATTTGTTTACAGCATTGTAGATGATTACTCCTAGAAACAGTTATGTTGAGTTAGGATGTATGAGTTGAATTGAAACATTGCTTACAGGGAAAGTATTTTAGGCTATTTGGTACAAAACTGCATTTGTTCTTATTAAAGTTTTACACAACAAAATCATACAACAAAATTGAGAACATTACTTCAGAAATAGTACTGCAGCGAGAGCAAAATGAAACAGCCAGGAAGACTGAAAGCCCACTCCTATACACTTTTGCAATTATGCAGCAGAGGGAGAAGAGGAGTCTGGCAGTTTGAATAGAGCCGTGATTAGGACCATCTGTAGGGTAGGCCTGTTCATGAAATGACTCCATTAGCCAGAAGGCCCATTAAAGTGGAGAAAAGCTATGACACTGCTTGGAGAGACACGAGAACTGTCTCTACATCTCAAACAGTAGTTATCTCATGATTAAAGGGTGAATTTCAGTTTTACTTATGGCAATTGCATAATAGGGAACTTTATTACACTCTTAATGAAATCTATTAGAAGTTGAAAATACATTTACTGAGGCAATTTTTTTTGTTGATTGCTAGTTTGTCTCAAAATATGGTGAACTGGTAATTGTATTAAGTGGTTACAGTTCAAAAAGTTGGTTTGGGTAAACATTAATGTAAAAGAAGACCCTATGGGTTGGATTTCATGTAGCCTAGCCTTTTACAAATTCATGTAGCATATGGGCAGCACAGCCTGACATGCACATACACACATACTCAGCCTTTGAGAATATACTGTCAAGTTTGGAAATATTAGGACATTTCTTTTTTATTTGGGCTGTTGACCGAAATATATAATATGGGCTTAAAGTGCGGTCTGTAAGCTTTAATTTCAGGGTATCACATAAAAATTGGAGGAAGGGTTTAAGAATTACTGCTCTTTAAATAGTAATTGGACAATTGACTCAAAAGCTGCTTCCTGGAGAGGTGTGGGGTATTCCTTCGTTATTTCTTCACCAATTAAGCAGGTAAAGGCTCTGGAGTTGATTCTGGAGTGTGACATTCACATTTGGGAGCTGTTACTGTGAATCCACAACATGCAGTTAATGGAGCTTTCAATGCAAGTGACACAGGCCATCCTTAGGCTGCTGGGTCACTAGCGTTTTTAGGATGTATTGTCTTTCGGATGAATTCTTTAGGATGTATTGTCTGCTCAGATTCAGCCAAATTCAGCAAAGTTGATTGGACCGTGCTTCCCTTTACCGATGGATAGTGACACAAACATATTGCAAAAATCGAGTATGCATTTCACATGCTAAAGACAAAACTTAAGGCCGAAAGACCCACAAATAAACAACAAATGAACACAGCTGCAGTAAAATCAAAGAGGAAAACCAGCATTCGGCGATGCGTTCCAGACTTCAAGCGTTCTCGACAAAGTATTAAAATGGCACAATGATAAAAAAAACTTAGAAAATGTTATTTAGGATTGTGTTAATTTTTCCAATTACATTTAAGCCACTGAAATAAGGGGACTGTGTCTGAAAAGGGTTGCAATTCCTAAGTGTTTCATAACATATTTTTGTTCAATCCATTGAATGTTTACTTGAATTGCATCTTGGTTGTTTCATTTCAATGGAGAAACAAGAATAAGCCAATGACTCCGCCACCGAATCGCATTGGAGAGAGGACATCCCAGTGGAGATGAGAGCCCGTCTGGCCAGACAGCAAGGGTGGATAATATCCAAGCTTTTCCATTAACCTTCACACCCCTGGGCCAGACTACACTAAATCATAGACCATGCTGAAGAGACGAGTCATGAAGAGACACTTGAAAGTTTGCATCTCTAACCTTAATCGTCATATCATTCCACTGTATTGGAGCTCTACAACTGCCTCCAGTTGTTTGTTTAGATATTCTAGATAAAATTAGAAGTCCTGCGTCTGGTGATCTTAAGTTACATGTATGTATGTATGTATGGCTGAACCAATTCAGCAAGATTAATTGTAATTGTGTATTACAACAAAGATAACCTTTGTTTCTGGTGATACGTGACTTAACTACTATTTTACATACCATGTTCTAGGGCGAACCATTTCAGGATTAAATTGTTATAAGCAGAGCCCTTCACAGAAAGTTCTAGGAAAAATTCATAAAGGGTAATATGTAGATCTGTTTAAGAATTAAAGGGTTCTTGGTAGCACCCATCATATGGGGATCTAGAAAGAATACTTATTTGTAAACCATTTATAGCAGGTTCCTTGCAGAATCCTATTTAGAGGGTTCTTGCTAGAATAATAATTCTACCAAGCAGCATAATGGATTCTCCTAACAGGACAAACAGAAGAATGCTTTATGGTTCCACTTAGCTCAAATGAAACATGATACTCAAGGACACTCTATGATTTTGCAGTTGACGTGTCATTGCCGGAGACGTTTCATAATGTCGACCAAAAAGTACTAGGAAGAGCCTGTGAATAGTAACCCTAAGGTATATTAAATCCTGATTTGGTAAGAATAAAAATGTTTCTGTCCCACGGCCAATTTAACTGCCTCTGCACCACTATAATGTAAAGGTATTGGATTAAAGGAAGATGTCACATTTTGAATGGACACTGTTCAATTTCCTGCTAGGTGAATTTAAACATATTACTGTGCCCAAATACATTGGTTTTGTGACAATACTTTCATTGGACAATTTGTCACAGACAATGAAAACGGTATATAAAGTGGGAAAATCACAAGAATAATGAATACAAATAAAAGTCATGAATTTTAATATTGAAACATTTGTAAATATCCCTACTTGGGAGATGTTGGCTATATCTACAATACAGTAAATCACATGCATACTTTAAAAATATTGTATATAGATTGCTTTAAGAGTTAGTTACTGCAGGATTTTCCCTTCACATATGCAATAGAAGGGTTTGCCATGACAGTACATTTAGCCTGTACTATACATTTGTTTAGGACTTCCATTAGTCTTTTTTACATCCCTAAATTTCCTTTGAAACTTATTAACATTTTGGGTAATCAAACGATGATCGGTCCTCCCAGCATTTCAAAGATCTTGATAGTGGAATCCCTTATCTTCAAAAATGAAATGAGGGAACATTAAGAACTACATTCCCATAGTCACTGGTAATCTTGGTCACCACCAAGATTACCAGTGATGACAGCCTAAATGGATGTAACTTGTGGTACTCCATAGATATACTTCAACATTTTCTTAGTAAATGTACCTGTTTATGTTATGGTCCATTCCATTCAAAACCACACAACTCTTGGAGAACTGGGAGATTGGAAAAATAATTACTGTTTGCCTACTCAAATAAGAACAGATTGCTCTGAATACAAGCTACTACCATATCTTTTAACGACAAACAGAAATCAAGGTGGTACCTACCTTGACCCTAACCATAGTTATCCTAACCTTTTCACTGTACAAAATGGACAAGCTCATGGTGGTTTATTTCCAAATAATAAATGTATTCCCAGGTTGGAACTCTCCTTAACCACATTTTTTTATAGCATCACTTAAACTGTCTCTGGGCACTGTTGCTGTGAGCTCTCACCTTAGGAGCAAAAGCTCCAACCAGATTTTCATTGACAAAAATGAAAAAACATCTGAAGATAAAAAATGAAATGCTTTTTGAGAGGACATCTTGGCCCTTTTAGTTGTACTTTTAATATGCAATATTGCCATCTGTAGTAGGCAGCCATGAGTCAACAGCTTTCAGTTTGCAGACAACATAATTTTTTTTTTGGCATCACTGTCAATATTATGATGCACAAAATAAATGCCAGTACAAAAGCATAAACAAACAAATATGTT
Organism: Esox niger; assembly: GCA_016801105.1. Lineage (NCBI taxonomy): Eukaryota > Metazoa > Chordata > Actinopteri > Esociformes > Esocidae > Esox > Esox niger. Next base: position 6,416 of record JACXGJ010006894.1, read on the forward strand.
GCTAGTCATTGTAAGTTCAGTTTCTTTATTGATGTTGCAGTTAACATTGCAACTATGCAAAACTAAAGACTTACATCTGTGACAAGAAGACCTAAAAAACATTTGTGGGACATGGCCAATAAAACAAGGGCTAAGGATCAGTGTTGTGCCATTTCTGAGATCATCCCACACTAAATTGCTTGTTTACTGTTCTAATTAGGTTGCTAACCACTTTATGAAAGCAATATGGGGTATCTACGTTGCATTTGCCTACAAACAGCCCTCTGGCATTTTTGCCTAAATATACCACATCCTCATGGATCATATTCCTTAGCCTTAGAGAAGTAAAATTTGGTTATATAGTGAAGTAATGATTAGACCATGGATGTTTTTATATGTTTTTCCCAATTTAAATAAGAAAGTTAGCATGTCTGCTTTATTTGCTTTGAGTCACATAGAACAATACTTTTCCAAAGACATATGCAGAAAACCCATTCTATCAAATCTGTAACTGAACCCTAGCTTTTTATCTACACAATGGATCCACCCAAAGCACCCAAGAAATACACTGGATTTCCTGTCTCAGTTAATGGAATTGGTTGTAAAGTACATCAGGGTATCAGTTTAATTTGAGTTTATTGCTATATCCTTGGTTCTCAGTGGGAGGGCACAAGGTATGGCACATCTAGGGAACATCTTGGGGCCTGGGTGCACGCTCCCTTAACACAAAAGTCCTGCATTTCTACCAAACTAAATATACAACATCTAGACTGTTATTTTTAGAGTAGTATAAAAGCTAGAAAAGCTTAATCAAAGTAATTCAAAAACGGCACACCTTTTTGGTGAAATAAGCAAAGATCCCTTTTTTCAATGTCTTTTTGTAATACATTAAATTCAAGAGCGATTTTATATTCTTAAAAATGACAAAAAAACATACAGTAGCTTTCTGATGGCAAAATTCACCTCAGCTCCATCACAGACTTGGCTCCCCTGACAGTCAGACCCTGCTGGGAATGCTGTCACCATCTGATTCTGCTAAAGATGACGCATGACAAAAAATAACCTTTGTTTACTGTATGGTTGCCACAATACTGAAGGCTACAGACCCCCATTTCACAGTATAAAGTCAAATAAATACTTCAGAGGCACTCTGAAACGTTGAAATGACAAGCTACATTTTGGAATTCATTTTTAGATAAGAGGTTTGCAATGTGGCAGGCACAGAAATCTAAGTGTTCAGTCTATACATCTGTATCTAAAATGAAAAGACAGAACTATAGATAGGGTATATAGGTTAATGGAACTCCACCCAAACAATGGAAATGTCATCTAAACGAATGTGAGAAAGATTTTGAAGCTCCTCATTGACCTAATGCAAAATTACCATGCATTTTGGCTATTATTTTTCTGTGTATTTCACACTATGTTGAGATAAATGTTGGAGAATGTTGCAGGTATAGATGCCAACCCCAGTATTTTCATGTCATCAATCCACAGCATTACAGCTAAAACCACTTTTATTACAACCACAATATCTGCATGCTAGCTATGCAATCGGCTAATGAGAGTACTGTAGTTGGCACATCCTCTCAACATGAAAATTATCATTTCTAAATGTTAGAAGTGAAAACAGCCAAATATATCAAATTTGGATGTGAGTACCTACTGAATATTGTGGGCCTGAAAATAAGGATTTGACAAAATTAATTACTTCTTCAGATACAAGGTAGTCGCTGAGTGCCAATGACAGTGTCCTTCTCCCCATGGTCCTCAAAACCTTTTACTGCCTCTGTGCTATATTAAAAATTCTGGGTGATTTGAATTAAGGATGCTGATTTGGTGACAGCCTTGGTAAATGAGACCGTATACCACGAGTATTCCATCACATCACTTTTCAATAATTGCATTGGTAACCAGCTTATAGTATTAAATCATCTCTGGGTTTGTGGTTTTGTGCCAGTGCTCAATGCTGTGTCCAGGCACTTCTGTTTGGCCATATACCACACAGTTTTGTGCCTCTACTTAAAATGTGGTGCTATGCTCATGAGATGTATAGCACCAACAATAATATTCTATTTTATAAGAATATAATTGATGACATTAATTAATAGTGGAAATTACCATAACAAAGATACCAGCATCCCAGAATGTAGCTTTAATTGTTTTACCATTTCATTCAATAAAGATGGTTCACTTGTCATCCATTTAAATTAGTCTTCATTGCAAAATTCCCCTTAGGTCTGTAAGACTTGTCTCTGGTGTCTGATCCTGCTGTGCTGGGACTCCCCTCTGATCCTGCTAAGACATGATGAGCATGTTGTGTATTGATGATCAATCAAGCATGTAGAGCTTTATTAAAATCTGAAAAGTACAACCCCATTTCCCAAAAATTGTGACCCTGCATAAAATGTAAAAACAGAATGCAATGATGTGCAAATCATATAAACACTATATTCCACAGAAAATAGTACAATGACAACATATCAAATGTTGAAACTGAGGCATTTTATTGCTTCTTGAGAAATATATGCCCACTTGAATTTGAAGCCAGCAACATGTTTAAAAAAAGTTGGGACAGGGGCAATAAAAATGTGTTGTAATGCTAAAAACCTAAACCTGGTGGAATATCACACAACTTATTTGGAAAACTGGCAACAAGTCAGTAAAGAGATTGAGTATCAAAAGATCATTCCAGAGAGGATGGGTCTGTCAGAAATGAAGATGGGGAGGGGTTCACCACTCTGTGGAATCATATACAGTACAGATCTCTTGGTCAAATAATTTGCCACAATTTAAGAATACAATTTCTCAATGTAAAATTGCAAAGATTTTGGGGATCTCATCATTTACGGTACATAATATATTTTAAATGTTCTTGATTAAAAAAGATTTGGTAGCAGAAATCACTGCATGGGCTCAGGAGCACGTCCAAAAACCACTGTCTGTGAACACAGTACGTCATTGCATCCACAAATGTGACTTAAAACTACCACGCAAAGAAGAAATCATATGCAGTATAAAAAAGATCAAAAACCACCACCACCTTGTTTGGGCCGAGCTCATTTCCTCCAAACTAAAGAGGTGAGGGACCATCCAGCTTGTCCTCAGCACACAGTTCAAAAGCCAGCATCCATTATGGTATGGGGGTGCATTAGTGCACATGTAATGAGTGACTTGCACATCTGAAAGCAACGTTAATGCTGAAAACTATATACAGGTTTTAGAGTAACATATGCTGCAATTCAGACGTCTTTTTCAGGGAAGGCCTTTCTTATTTCATCAAGTCAATGCCATACCACATTCTGCCCATATCACATAAGCATGCCTCCGGAGTAAAAGAGTCTGGGTGCTAAACAGGCTTGGGGTATTGTGTGTTGATTGATGATGGATGAGGGAAAATGCATTGATGAGGAAAAATCCACTGTATACTGGACCTAAACCAGGCAAGAATGCCATGCATGCCATTACATTTTCCTGCTGTACAGGAACAAACAATGACCCCCAAAACAACTAAACAAAGTCTGGGTGTGGTGAATCATAACACCCATACAACCTAGCCTATTACCATGGATTAAATTGTTGTAGATAGTGTTTTAGGTGTTGTGATTCTCTAAGCTATAAACAGATATTATTTCTCAAATAGTTTTTATCTGCAATTTGTATAGCTGATATATAACTTAATTAAGCCTGCTCCTTAATAGGATGACAAGGAAAGATGCTAGCATGTAATTTTAATCTGAATTTAATACAATCTGAGTTGGTCTGAGAATTGAATTACAGGCAAATTCTTTGACTTACTTCAAAATGTATAAAGACTGATTACATTATAAGCAAGTCATACAGCTTTAATTACACACAGATAGCACTGACACAAAGCATTATATTAAGCATAATCAGGGAGAGAAGGAAACAGTAGCCTGAAAGTCAATGCCCAGAAGCACTTAGGGAGAGAAATAGTGTATCTCCCCACAGCGGGCATGAACACGATGTGAAAGAACAATTGATCGTAAAATCTTTTTATAACCATCTGAGTTGTTTGGATAAGAAATCTGAGTTGTTGACCAAGAGCATTAAAGTTTCTTCCAATGACCTATATACAGGTCTATAAGCCCCATGGTGCCTGTCATTTCAATGTAACAGCATTTAGCCCATAACAATACATTGTATACTGAAAGGTGGAATGCTCATGAATAGCATTCCACCTTGTATCCACTTTGTATCCTGTTTCAGGGAAACAGATACAAAGAACTAATTTAATCATTTCAAATAATTTTTGGCAAACCCTTTTCAATTAACTAGATGGTTCATTCATCCATTGTGAAAATCCAAACGGATTGCACAGATTTATGCAGATAGACTTTATTGGGTATAAAGCGCAACTTTGTTTCATTTACACAGCGTTTCTGGGTCATTTCTTGATAATTTACTTTGCAATGCTCAGCTAAAACATACATTTACAGTCAGGTAGCATTAGCTAGATTTCCATATCTTGCCTATCACACAACAGATTTTTCAGGTTTTTATCTTTTCACACGTATTCCAATTGTATGTTGAGAGATTAATTCCATAACAATGGTGTGTGAGTGCATTGAACACTGCTGCGCATAGGGTATTAACCATGGAGAAATGACATGAAGCTAACCAGGAACTACTGTGAGTCTTGCTGAATAAACCAATTAACTGCACAGAGATTGAGCCAACAGGAAGCTCTCTTGCAATGGGGCTCAGTGGGCATTTCTGTCTGGCAATTGCTGCCAAGCTTGTTCTAAGAAAGAGGCAGAGTGGCTGTGAGTGGAATGCAAATGCTAGGTGATACAATGCAAGTAATGAAATGTTCTGTTAGAGAGACGCCATTGCGTCATTCATTTGCAGCCATAGCTTGTTAGAGAAGCTCCAGTAGAGCTTGTGGGAGCCATAGAGTTTGATGTGTAATTAGGCCCGATTCAGCCTTCATTTTGACATTTGTTTTGATTGGAAGGCAACTGTGAGGACATATAAGCTAGGAATTAAACAGCATGCACTTAAGGGTCTAGCTGTTTATCTTGTGGCTCACAAAAAAAGACATTTTTTCACAGCATTTAGCTGGTTCTGAATGTGATTATTACTACTGGAAACTGGGCTTGGGTGCAATATCGCATTGCTCTTTTTCAGGAACAGTCCTGGAATTTAAACGTTTTGGATTTTTACAAGACCCAAGTCTGGTGTTTAGAATACACGCTCAACCAGACCACAGTCAGCAAAATAGGTCTGACAAAAGGTATAGGACAAGATTTTCTCAAGTCTATATTATAATTCCACAGAGTAAAAGCCTCACCAAAAAGAACAGTAGGGATTACCAAGAATGAAAAATCCCAAAAGATTAATTTGATGCAGAAACAAGTTAAAACTCTAAACAAGGCATGGCCTATTGATCAAGGTGACACATTGGGCCTCATTCACCAATATCAACCTACGTTTTTTTCTTCAATTTAATATTAAAGTCCTAATTCATGACATGTTTTAAACCTAAAATAGGAAGGCTTTTCCTGATTCCAGCCAGTGGCAAAAGCCATAGATGCTATTTGTGGCAGATATAATGTTCATAAGAAACGTTAACACTTATGATGTTTAACTAAATATTCAAACTTGGCAGGATGTCTATGCAATTTTATGACAGTAGTAATATTAATTCCAATAGTTTACAATACTGGCTTATTAAACAGTATGTACTTCATTATCAGCTTCGCAGTATGCAATTTGAGAAACAGATAGAAATTCTAAGAAAAGTTGAGACAGAGGTCAAGAATGCCCAAACAAAAATCAAAAGACGGTGGAGCAGTTCTGAAGTGGAGGTACTGATGCAAGTGAATAGCAAACGAGCTAGTACATTCAATAGCGTCAGCAGTTGATATCAATTAACCACAAAAAAGATGCATGGGACGCTATTACTCATTCATTGAACTCTGTATATGGGGAAGAGCGCCCAACTGAGAAAGTAAAAAAAAGGTTTCATCTCAGATCTGAGGCCAAAGAAACATAGCCAAACGCAGAAGAATAATGTCAATAATTATTAAAAAAATTATTAATTATGAAATATTATTGAAACTTCAATCCTATATATTATAAAACTGCAGAATTAAAGAATACCCAAAAACAAATTATTTGGCGTAAACATGTCAGCACTCAAATGTACATAAGTGTGCTCTTGAGTGTGTATTGATTCTGTTCTTACCTAAGAACAAATCCCAAATAAGAATACATGTGAATGTCAGAATCCCCATAACTGGGTTTTAAGAGGGAATTTCTTCCTAAGAACGGTTGGTGAATGAGGCCCATTATTCTTATTATTTCCACTGTGTCCCATTAGTCACAGGTATTAATAGGAAGTAAGGGAAATGGTCAGACAACTCAAGACAAGATGTAATGTTATCAAATGAACAATGGATTATTGTGTGCTAAAATAAATACAACTCTGAAGAGTGCTTTAATTCCCTTCTGCTTATTATCCCCTTCTCATGTTACATAGACAGAATTTTAGTTAGGTCCGAAAATAGTTGGACACTGACACAATTTTCAGACTTTTGCCTGTATACGCCACCACAATGTATTTTAAATGAAACAACCAAGATGCAATTGAAGTACAGACTTTTAGCTTTAATTCAAGTTCTTAGTTGTTAAGTACATACAGTGGGGTAAAATCATAGGCACATTTCAACTAAGAGAGACAAAATTAGAAAATAAAATCCAGAAAATTACATTGTAGGATTTTTAATGAATTTATTGGTAAATGATGGTGGAAAATAAGTATTTGGTCAATAACAAAAGTTAATCTCAATGCTTTGCTATATACCCTTTGTTGGCAATGACAGAGGTCAAATGTTTTCTGTAAGTCTTCACAAGGTTTTCACACACTGTTGCTGGTATTTTGGCCCATTCCTCCATGCAGATCTCCTCTAGAGCAGTGATGTTTTGGGGCTGTCGCTGGGCAACACGGACTTTCAACTCCCTCCAAAGATTTTCTATGGGGTTGAGATCTGCTGACTGGCTAGGCCACTCCAGGACCTTGAAATGCTTCTTACGAAGCCACTCCTTCGTTGCCCAGGCAGTGTGTTTGGGATCACTGTCATGCTGAAAGACCCAGCCACATTTCATCTTCAATGCCCTTGCTGATGGAAGGAGGTTTTCACTCAAAATCTCACGATACATGGCCCCATTCATTCTTTCCTTTACACGGATTTGTCGTCCTGGTCCCTTTGCAGACAAACAGCCCCAAAGAATGATGTTTCCACCCCCATGGTTCACAGTAGGTATGGTGTTCTTTGGATTCAACTCAGGATTCCTGCTCCTCCAAACACGACGAGTTGAGTTTTTACCAAAAGTTCTATTTTGGTTTTATCTGACCATATGACATTCTCCAAATCCTCTTCTGGATCATCCAAATTCTCTCTAGCAAACCTCAGACGGGCCTGGACATGTACTGGCTTAAGTGAGTCCCTGGCGGCGTAATGTGTTACTGATGGTAGCCTTTGTTACTTTGGTCCCAGCTCTCTGCAGGTCATTTACTAGGTCCCCCCGTGTGGTTCTGGGATTTTTGCTCACCGTTCTTGTGATCATTTTGACCCCACAGAGTGAGATCTTGCGTGGAGCCCCGGATCGAGGGAGATTATCAGTGGTCTTGTATGTCTTCCATTTTCTTAGAATTGCTCCCACAGTTGATTTCTTCACACCAAGCTGCTTACCTATTGCAGATTCAGTCTTCCCAGCCTGGTGCAGTTCTACAATTTTGTTTCTGGTGTCCTTTGACAGCTCTTTGGTCTTGGCCACAGTGGAGTTTGGCGTGTGACTGTTTGAGGTTGTGAACAAGTGTCTTTTATACTGATAACAAGTTCAAACAGGTGCCATTAATACAGGTAACGAGTGGAGGACATAGGAGCCTCTTAAAGAAGAAGTTACAGGTCTGTGAGAGCCAGAAATCTTGTTTGTTTGTAGGTGACAAAATACTTATTTTACCAAGGAATTTACCAACAAATTCATTATAAATCCTACAATTTGATTCTCTGGATTTTTTTTCTCATTTTGTCTCTCATAGTTGAAGTGTACCTATGTTAACAATTACAGGCCTCTCTCATCTTTTTAAGTGGGAGAACTTGCACCAATTGGCTGACTAAAAACTTTTTTGCCCCACTGTATACCGGTTGGCAAGATATTTTGATAATTTTCTTAATTTTTGTTTTGCAAGTCCCTCACACACATTTTCCTTTTGTTAAGTGTCTTAAAATATCCCTAGGGTTTGTGGCATGGCATGTAAACACTGTGTGTGCATAGTCCACTGTTTTTAGCTTACCACTGAAAAATCTGCTGTTATAATAAATACTGTGACCAAAGTGTGGTTCACCAATAAAAGTAGCTTTGTTGGACCACTTCCAACTTTGTGTATGCATCTTGTTTGTCAAACATCTTAATTCATACTATTCTGAATGGTAATGGCTTGTACAATGTACTATGAAGACTATGTCTGTATATATAGTGCCTTGCAAAAGTATTTACCCCTTTTGGCATTTTTCATGTACTGTTGCCTCACAACTTGGAATTAACATGGATTGTTTGAGGATTTGCATCATTTAATGTACAGAACATGCCCACAACTTTGAAGATGTTTTTTAATTTATTGTGAAGCAAACAACAAATAGGACAAAATAACAGAAAAAGTCAATGTGCATAACTATTCACACCCTGAAGTCAATACTTTGTGGAGCCACTTTTTCAGGCAATCACAGCTCCAAATTGCTTTGGATAAGTCTCTGTGAGCTTGCCACATCCTACCAATGGGATTTTTGCCCATTCCTCCTTGCAAAACTGCTCCAGCTCCTTCAAATTGAATGGTTTGCACTTGTGAACAGCAATCTTTAAATCTGACTACAGATTTTCTATTGAATTGAGGTCTGGGCATTGACAAGGCGATTCCAACACATTTACATGTTTCCCTTAAACCACTCAAGTGTTGCTTTTGCAGTGTGTTTCGGGTCATTGTCCTGCTGGAAGGTGAACCTCCGTCCTAGCCCCAAATCACACACAGAGTGGTACAGGTTTTGCTCAAGAATATCCCTGTATTTAGCACCATCCATCTTTCCCTCAACTCTGACCAGTTTCCCAGTCCCGGTTGCTGAAAAACATCCCCACTGCATGATGCTGCCACCACCATGTTTCACTGTGGGGATGGTGTTCTTTGGGTGATGTGCTGTGTTGGGTTTGCGCCAGACATAGTGTTTTCTTTGGTGGTGGAAAAGTTAAATTTTAGTCTCATCAGACCAGAGCACTTTCCTCCATATATTTTGGGAGTCTCCTACATGCCTTTTTGCAAACTCAAAATGTGCTTATTTGGTAATGGCTTTCTTCCGGCCACTCTGCTATAAAGGCCACCTCTATGGAGCGTACGGCTTATTGTCATCCTATGTACAGATACTCCAGTCTCTGCTGGAGTATTTTTTATAACCTAACCCTGACTTGTACTTCTCAAAAACATTGTCCATTACTTGTTTGGAGAGTTCTTTAGTCTTCATGGCAGTGTTTGGTTAGTGGTGCCTCTTGCTTAGGTGTTGTATCCTCTGTGGCCTTTCAAAGAAGGTATGTACTGACAGATCATATGACACTTAGATTGCATACAGGTGGACATAATTTCACTAATTATGTGACATCTGAAGGTAATTGGTTGCACCAGAGCTTTTTTTGGGCTTCATAACAAATGTGATGAATACATATGCACATGCCAATTTTCTCATTTCACTTCTCCAACTTAGACAATTGTGTTCTGATCCATCACATACAATTCAGATAAAAAACATTGAACTAAAGGCTGTAATGTAACAAAATAGGTAAAAAAGCCAAGGGGGTATATACTTTTGCAAGGCACTGTATACTACTTGATAATATAAAAATATTTTGTAAGCTTATGTGCAAATATTTATTGTAATTCTGTTGATATACAGTATACCCATTCATTATAATACGTGATAAGTGATTCAACCCTCCACCTGATGACAATATGCATATGATCAAAATCTTAATTAGTGTGTCATGTGGAATTAGGTTTTAAATGTATTTTTCACATTCAGACAAAGTATCATATATTACTTTTAAATTCACAAATTAAAATGAAATGCTGTCGGTTAGGAATATGATGGTATAGGTATAACTCTTAAGATTTATAGTTCAGGGATTAATGAGTAAACAGATACTAATCAAGATATTAATGTTAATCATAGTATGGACCACCTCTTGCACAACATTTTCAGCAGCCTGTTACTCAAACATTACATGGATTATTTATTTTAATAGATCTCAAAGGGAATTGCCAAGCTATTAATCAAAGGATCTTATTAAGTATTAATGATGAACCAATAGTTTGTTGAGGGATGTATTGATCTGCTATATACGAGATCCTTAATCTAGATTGTTACCATTCTGTCTTCATGGAGGAAGCAGCTAATCCCCCAAGTAATTATTTTTTTCATTTTTTTCTTTGACCCATGATGATGTTGCCTGCTTGTTTCCTTCTCATTATTCTTGATTGTGGTTTTGCTAGGTTTACCAGGATAGCTCAACTTTTCTGTCCTTCATATCACATAGATGTTTACCATTCTTAACCTTATACAATTTTCATCTGAAAAAAACCCAAACACCAGTCAAGGTTAAGAGTGTTATGTCTCATGTCAGTGCTGCCATATACAGTGGTATTCAGTCTGTATTGTTGAATACAGCAGGGCACTTAGTCAGCATTGTGGGCATTCCGTCCTCGTGTTACTTAAGACTGCATCAAACAAATGACCTTTTATGTGAGTTGATAAAATACTATAATAGCTCCATCAAGAACAGAGCCTTAAAGGCCTAATCAAATGACACGCATACTCGCGTATGCACACGTATATACGCTCCAGACAGAATGTATGGGAATGAGAGAGTACAGACGGGCCGCGAGCATCAGGACCTCAACAGCATCAGTGCACCAAATCTTTTGCTCAAATGAGCTGATACAGAAGACAGAAAATACTCAGTGCCCTACTCAGTGCCCTTGCTTGGCATACATTTTATTCATGACTCTCTGGTTCATCTTGTGAGTATTTTGGTTGCGTACACTGTATGTAGCTAGTATTGTATGCAGCGCTTGACATTAACTTTTTTGCTCACCAGCCACTGTGGCTAGTGATTTTCCACTCAGCATTTTCCCTAGCCACCATTTTGTTATTGGGAATTACGTTTTATTTGATCAAATTTGACTATGGTGTGCTACATCTTGTTAAATCTGCCCTGTTGACTGTGGGAGCTTTGTACACTACAATGTTTTGTCAACAGTTGTAAAAGTGTCTCTATCGAGCCATAAAAAATCTTCTGAAATTCAGTACTGTCTGTATCTGCAATGCCATCAAAATAATTATTGTTAAAATTTGGAACAATCATTACAATGATACTTTATGCACATATAAACAATATATTACCCATCCCGCCCAAAATGGGACAAGTTTCACAACATAACAAAATATAAAGACATACAAAGCTCTGGAGTGGTATGAGGTCTGACTGCAGAGGAGGTCGGGATTCTACTGACCTCACAAATCAATCTTCAATTTGTTTTCTGTATCAGACTATTCTAAAGAACTAAATTGCTGTGCTTCTGTTTTAGCAAGCAAGCAAATTTATTTATATAGCACAATGCATACATAGAAGCAATTCACAGTGAAAATAAAAATACAAAATGCAATGGAACTAAAACTGTCAGACTGTTACAATTCTCTAGCTCAGTTGTCTCCAGGGGGACTGCATGAACTTAAAAATCCCGGTATCTCAATCCTCGCATTTCAATGCTAGGACGAACCACTCAGTCCCTATGTTAGATAATCATTGCGTCAATGTCTTACTTGGCTCTCTCCAAGTTGAATCCAAATTCAGTGTGAATGCTTACCATATATTAACAGTTAGATGTCTTCAGTTTTGGCATGATGTAACTTTAGGCTAGATATATTATTTTGTTATTTGTACCAGTAACCCGAAAATTTGCTTAATTGAATATAGAGCTAACAAGTTTTTTAAATATTAGTCTTGAAGTCTGTCTTTACCATGCCAGTGTCATGTGTATGTAAAACAACCATAGCCAGCTCTCATGTCTCTGTGCATGAGTCTCAGAGGAAGCATTTGCATAATTCCCTCTCAGGTAACAGATGGTATCTTCCCTTTCATGGATCTGCTCTGGTTAGACAGATCTAGTCAATGCTAATGACTAAACAATTATAGGATTCTCACTATTGGAGTTTGAGGAAGGAAGAATGCAGAGAAGACTTCTATGGGGTTAATGGAAGAGTTATAGACAGTGGCTCTAGCAGTAGACAGAGAGGAAGTCCCTTTCTGTGAGCATATAGTGAGTCACTTTGCAACAGGGCAGGAGGGAAGGGTTAAGACAGCCGGGAGGAAAGGGGACAGTGAGAGCCATAAGATTTTTGACCATTATCCATTTTATTCCGTGCTGTGTTGTATGGCGTTGGCATGGGCAAGCCTTGCCCATTCTATGCATTCTCACGACCATGGAAGTTAAAAAGAGTTAAGGGTAATTTGCAAGAAATATACAACTGAAAAATACAACTGATGGTTATAAAACAGTGACCAATGACTTTTGAAATAAGGAATGTTATTACGGTTACAAGGAAAAAGACTCAATACAAGATTACCATAGCAGTATGCATGTCTGATACGCCTAGGAGATATGTTTCTTCTGTATTGCTATGAGCAATAGGCTTAGTTATAGTAATTGCTTTATTTCTTTTTCTACTTTAAAATATCACAAACATATAACACAATTAGTAGTTTGTCTTCATATCTGTGAAATTGCTCATTACGAATGTGTTTATTAACAGATTTTTTTATACCTTCATGATTTTTCTCCCTGTCACAAAAATGTTGCTACACCTTCTGCAAGACATTCCTAGCATGAGCTTTTGCTCGGGATTTCTCCCTTGATTATCTCTTATGTGTTCTTAAAAAGGAGACAGGATGCAAGTAGGTAATTAGATTTCCTTGTGTTTGATCAATATGGGCCAGCTTTACTGGTACATTAACAACAGACACTACATGAGAACAGGATGAGAACATAATTCTGGTCTACTCAAAATGTTAGGCATGTGACATTTTGTGGAGATTGTCAGGAATCATTCCTGACATAGTGTGTTTGAGATTTTGCATAACTCCCTTTTATGCATCTCCATGGTAATACTATTTTACTGTATGTTCATTTTACAATTGACCTGCGGTTATGTGTTCAACGTCAATGATCTATATAAAGCATGGCTGCCGGGAACCTTTTCCTGGAGATCTACCATCCTGGAGGTTCTCTAGGTGTGATGAGGTTGATTTATTGCTTTTCATCAGGCTAGTTTCTAATAAATATGTTGTGCAAGATAAGAAAACAAAATCTACCGGTCTTTTAATCGTTCTGAAAGAATGAACATTCCATTTTCATTTAGTTTATATATAAGAACATCATAGTGACCAAAGTCAATTTAATGCATACTTTACTGTCAGAAGAATTTTAATTACTTAATAAGCCTTAAATTAGACGTTTCAGTGATCAGCTCTAAACCCTGGTTTAAACCTGGCTGTGTGCTTGTGTCCGTGTGTGAAACTGCTGAATAGCAGTCAGCTACACTGCTGCCATGGGAGTAATGAGGCAAGGGGATGCTTTTATAGAAAAATGAATTGCCTGAGGTTGATTCATTAAATGTGTCATTTTTCTGTCTATTTATTTTATTAAAATGAAATTTAGGATTTAAAGTTTGATAGAGTAGAAAAAGAAAGCTAGCTAGCTCTGTTTCACTTAATTAATTCAAGTAGCAGTTTACTTCCATTGCCTTTTGAGCTTATTGCAATGAGTTTGTTGCATTAAATAGTGTGTGGCTTTAAGACATACCCCTGAGATTAGGCTGGCACCTTTGGTGGTGTAAACATTTTCATACATTTTAATAATGATGGAATATACAAGCAGTCAGTAATAGATATGCGTTTATCTAAATACAAATCCTCTGCTCTCAAAAATGAAGATCAAGACATGACTAATGTTGGTGTGCTTATATTTTTACACAAATTGTATGGCTAATGCAACTTTTTATAGGCAGTATGATTTAAACACTAAAGCAAACATTTAAGTTAAAAACATTTCTTCCTTAATAATACAGCAACTGAGTCCTCCCCCAACCTCTCTGTCATGTTTGTCATCAATCCCATTCTGTTCACAGGGTGTTCCATTTTGTTGAATGTGCTGAATGTGGAAACTCCAGGGGAGGCAAAACTTTGCTAGGCATGTAATGACAGCATTAGCATCTATAAAACTGGCAATGCGATAATGGCAATGTTGTATCCAATTAAATAATACCATAATAATGTAATCGTATTCCATGCCACGCTAGACTACAATTAGCCAAAACATGAATCACTTTACTGTAGATGATGACCAACATGACTAGGTTTAGAAAACAAGATACATGGGATTACCTTGCTGATCACTGATGCTTAATTTCTGCTGCTGAATCCAATCGTCCTGTGCTTACAGTCACCAGGACAGTCCTTAATTGGTTCATGAGCCTGAAACATAATTGGTTCAGATCTTATTTAGATGGCCGGAGTTACTTTGTGACCATTGGCAATCATGAATCGGATTGGGTGGCTATGACATGCAGAATTCCCCTGGGATCAGTTCTTGGACCACTTCTGTTCCATATGCTACCTCTGGGCCAAATTCCACAAAACAACAACATAAACCACTATGCATATGATTCTCAAATATACACAGCTCTTGAACCATATGACTACAGCTCAATAAATTCACTGTGTCCTTGTATAGAGCACATAAATGCCTGGATGAACCATTTAACCAAGATGAAACCGAGAGTGGAATCTACTAGCTTTGTTTTTTTCATTTTTATTACATTTCTATTTTGTTATTCCATGTGAAGCACAATTAATTGCCTATTTGATGTTTTTATTCTAGTATTTATTTTATTCCATTGTGTTTTTATCTTTTTCTTTGTAAAGCACATTGAATTGCTTCTATCTATGAATCACGATATATAATTAAACGTTCCTGCTTGTTACAGTAGCAATCCACAGTTTGCACAGTTGATTTAGCCTGGTAAACTAAACTGACTTTCACCTTCATGCTGTCGAGCAACCTGATCCACCAACCCAATTCACTTTTGTCTTCAATCATTGTTCATTCTAATTTGTATTTCTGCTGTAGTGATTTTCATGAATATATTTTTTTATTATGGCACCAATCCAAAAAAGCTACACACAGCAGGGCCAATCATTGAGTTTGGCTGTTTGTAACCCGAGACTCTGGCCTACTTGGTTCCAGGCTGCGTATAAAGTAGGACCAACATATCACAGCAGGTTCCAGTTCCAAGTGTGCAGGGGTAAAATGGAAAATCAAAGAAATCC
The DNA here is from genome assembly GCA_016801105.1 of Esox niger. Classification (NCBI taxonomy): domain Eukaryota; kingdom Metazoa; phylum Chordata; class Actinopteri; order Esociformes; family Esocidae; genus Esox; species Esox niger. Next base: position 21,851 of record JACXGJ010006894.1, read on the forward strand.
GTGATATTCAGGGCCCAGCACAGCGTGGCCTTACAGTTGAATACCGCCATTAGGAGGCAGAAAGGGAGGAGAGTAGGCAAGAGAAGGATTTAGCACATGGGCAAGATGATAGGATAGAGTAAAGAATATTAAGCAACAGAGAACAGAAATTGCAACAGCACGTGACCATTTGGGTAGTGGTTGAGGAAGTAATAACCCAGTGCCACCACCACATGAAGAGACTATGGAACCAGAAACCAGGCAAGCCTAGTTCAGCCAGCCCGCAATAGAAAGTGTCAACCACGTGGAAGGCTGTGTCATTAACCGCTTCACCACAGAGCTGTATATTCAACAGGTGTCACTATAGCTTTGTGTCTACCCTGAACATATCCACCTTTGCCACTGTCCATTTCAAAAGTTAATTGGCCATTCTTGAATGATATTGATACAGTTAAATTGACTTATGTTTCTGATTAAGTTTACCTCCACCACAAATAGCATCTATGAACTGTATGGTGTTTAACACTTCAAATTTTAACAAAGTATTAGCCAGGAATAGGCTTTACCAGTACCTACTATCATACTGGAATAGTCAAGAATTTAGTAATTGCTAGTGAGTCTGCCAAAGCAATTTCATTTTATTATTTCTTTAAATTTTTGAATGACATTGATTCAATAAAGGTGACGATAACTACATTTTTATCAAGTGAAAAGATGAGAGAATCGTGGAATCTACCAGCAATAGTCAATACTGTATAACTGTGAACTAAATAAAATGAATAAATGTTGTTGCTCTCTAGGCTTACTAGTATCTACTTACTTCCTAGGAATAATCATAAGAATTGAGCGATTGCGAGACAGGAGATGAACCTTTCCATGCCAGAAACAGTAGCAATATAACCGTATACAGTTTTAGTTAAGGCTTACTATAACGTAACTACTGTATGTTGGAGCCAGCAAATGTGTTTGTCTATCCTGACCCAAAACGCATGCATGGATGCATACTTCGAAAATCCACCAGAAACAGTCCCAATAAAACTGTAAACTGTTTTATTTCAGGCTTCAGGATACTGAATATTTTAGCCAGCAAAGTTTTCGTCTATACGGAATAATACATAATGCGTACTTCGCTTTGCCTGTGAGGAGATCTGAACGCGGGACCTATAGTTTACAAGTCAGCTTCTCTAACCACTACGCTATTTAACAAGGGGTACGCAGTCAGTCACTCAGTAAGAGACATTTGCTCTTCTTGGCTGGCACCGCTTACTCCCAGAAACACAATCAAAGAGCAGATTGTCTGGCAGAAACACAATCAAGGAGCAGATAAATTACCTCAGAAACTAGGTTAATCCATGAGCGAGTCAATGCCAAAAAATAAAGTTCCTGGGGCAAATACCAGCCCATCGCACATTTGCCAGAAACTCTGGCTTGAGGGACACCAAAGGCTAAGATGACCCTTGTTGACAGGCGATTGACAGTTTCAAACACTGATAGAGATTAGGTATAGCATTGGTTGTGCAAGCAGGTAACATAAGAGAAAGATTGAGATTGTCAGGATACAGAGCATCTGTAACAACTACAAGGTGAGGAATGAAGAAGAACAGAAAACAAATATTTGCAATATGCTACATTTTATTTTCCTTTATTTTCTTAAATGCCAGAGTGGCAGGGGGCCTTATTTCCTTCCTGGAGTAAATATACAGAAAAACTCATTGTCATATTTTCTTTTATATGACAATCTTCGTTTTAGGCTTCTATACTGTTGCTTCACAAGAACACCACTTTCAGTTGCTACTAAAGGACTGGGGAGGCTTGGGACTCATTGACATACTAATTGACATCGTAGAGGTGAAAACATTTCCCTTTACTCTTTATCCTCTCATCTTGCCCAAAATGTCCCATTTCCCTTCAAACCTGGCAGTGATTGGTAAAACAATTCCAGTGCGCCGGCATGCCCTGAACAGAGCTTTGGTAGAACCCTAGCAGCAGCCTGCACTTCCAGGGCAAAGGTGAGAACTTCTGAATCATTGTCACACCAGTGCCCCTAGAGAAGAGACTGGAAGGACACGTAATCCAGATCTTGTTAAAGATTTGACCAATAGCTGACCAAAATCACAACTAAAGTACAGTACTTTGAAATGTGTAATAAAAACAATAAAATGTATGTTACATACTTGACAATCAAGTCTGATTGTATATTATTCAAAACGACTGTAACATTGCAAACTGTCTGTTTGACCCTGCTTGGATTGCTGTCCTGATCAAATTCTACAAAGATCATGTAACAGTTGATGAGACAGGACTCAAGTGCAGGGAGAATGGAGGACATTTAATGAACAAACTATAACCAAAGGAAACTCTACAAACAAGACAGGACAGAACAGCTGACACATAAGGCATACGCCAAACACAGACCGACAAGAAACACTGGGATAGGAGGAACGTAAAATAGGAACAATAATTAGGGAAACGGGGCAGGCCGATAAACTGTGTAGAATTATGTGTCTTAACAATAACACAACATCTTTCTTCCTTGTCTTACCTTACAGAACGAGATTGGTATAGTGCTAGCTAGTCCAGGATGATTTAGGGTGGGAAGGATAGTACTGCGATGGTCTAAATCGAGTATAACGACATTACAAGTCAATGCAAACTGATAGATGGACCGGCAAAAAAGTTTAAATGATGAATATGTCAGTCACTCTAATTGCATTTGTAGAAAAATATCATTTAAAACATTTATCTTAAAACATTAACTGCAGTCTACTGGTCATTACTGTTGGCCTTAATACATATTCCCCTTTAAAGCTACAATTGCATAGTGTTGCCCCAGGCAGCCGTACTAAACATACTGTGCCATAGCATTTTATGTTGTTGCTATCCTGAACTCACCATTCATTTTGTTGCCAGTCGCATTTTCACTAAAACATATTATAATCATAGAAATAACACAGAAGTAACAACTTCAATGCTGAGCATAAATAAATTGCATATGTGATCTTAAATAATGTTTGTGGATAAACATCTCTGGCTACTTTGCCTTCCTTATGCCTTTGCCTATTTAAGTAATCAATCCTATGGCATTTGGAAAGAGTGTAATAAATACTCACGCATTTGGCTGTGGCCAAACACATATCAAAAGAGCTTCTTGTTTGCAGGCCCTGACCTGAACCTCATTCTAACCACATTTTAGCCAAATAATCCAAGTATAATACCTCAAAAAGTATAGGTATGATTCCATGTTAGATAACTTATATTTAAAGGTCTGAGCCAACATATGCATAGCTTGCCATACACTGTAGCCTCTTTCACTGGTCAAGGACACTTGCACATAGAAGTAATTTTATTTGGGGCTGTTTAGTAGCAGTCAACAATACACAAATTCTAAACAAAGTTAACATAAAAGTATATATACATTTGGTTATAAGCATATCTTGCTCCAGCCAATATCAATTACTTTGAATATATTAAGAAAAACTCTCTTAGAAGTTTGTATCATTGGATTAGCAAGCTAATGTCCTGTGTTTCTACACAACTAAGTATGATTTGAGTCACGTTAAGACTTATTTTTAGAAAAGCAAAACAGCTAAAAAGACAGAAAATACATTAATATTAAAGAGCATTAATTTATAACAATTAAAACAATCAGTACTGCTTTATTGTTACAATTTCTGGACCCTGTCAACATTAGAATTTGTTGAGATGAGACATTTCCAAAGATTGACCTTTGTTTACTGCTTTTTGCCATTGCCATAAAGGCCACAGGAATCCTATTACACAACAGACAACAGTCATATATACTGTATGTGAGAGCAGTATGACAAGTTGAAATGAAAAGTTCCATTCTAAAATTCATTTTTCAGTACAACATCTGGCCTGTTTTGGTGAACAGACCATTACATACATATTTGAATTGCCAGTCAATTACATACATATATTAAACATAATCTCTTGCAAATCATTGGCCAATTTTAACATTTATTACAATGCAAATTAGTTTTGTGGCAAATTATTCTGGTAAATTTCCAGGCAATAGTAAACTTCTGGCAAAGATTTATGGGAAAGGTTTAGCAAGAATTTTCTGGTTAGTAGCATATTTGCCGCAAACCCAATTCTGAATATACAAATAAGCAAATTATATCAGGCTTGGCTTACTTAAGTGAAACAAATTAAATTAAAAAAAAGGCTTAAAAGCTACCAAGGCTTTCAATGAGAAAATATAACATTCAGTACACAGTATTATATACAGGAATGAAGACAGCAAAAAATATTTATTGTGGTATTTAGTCGAAACAACAACTACATTTTATTTAAGCTTTGAATTAAGTTATTTTAGGTGATTTGGCCCATCCCACCCAAAAAAGGAATTTATTTTTCAATAAGATTCAACTATAAAAGAAAAAACTTAAGCGATTAAACTTTTCTTTATATTTGTACAAGCCGTTTGAAAACATTTCAACCACAGCAGTTAATACATGGGGCCAGCTAATACACAAGTTTACATTTTTAGTGTTTCCACTGGCAAACGTTTTCACCGATGATTGCTTGATGATGAGGTCTCAGAAACTCATGTAGCAAATGTGATTCAATTCATGTTACAAAAATAAAAAAATATCCTTCCAAAAAATATTTTGGGTAGTGCCCTAAGACAGATGTTTAATTTTAATGTGCAATGTATGTACATGTCATAATTCTCCAGGCAAACACGGTTTGTTTGTGGATGCAGAAAATAGTCTGTACACCAGATTTAATAGATAGATACATTTTATAAGATGTTACATTTTACGAATATAAGATAACATTTTAACACCCCTCTCTCGCATCACTGTCGTTGCAGAAAGTTATGTTTCTCACTGTTTTCAGAATAGGTAGTGTTCTTTTTGCAGTGCTATTTTGTATACTATTGTATACTAGTTTGCTAAATTGCCTAAAATGTAAGAAAACCTTTAAGACACAATGGAATTATCATGCTCTGTTGCACAACAATCAAATTGACCCTTCCCCCAAACTCATTTGATTTTGTTTTATGTTTTATGGGATGTTATTTATTCACAGCTGGTTTCCACACCAATAGTTGTTGTTCATCATGGACGTTCTTGTTTGTGACATTTAGGAAATTATTGTTTTTGAGGTTAAATCCAATGTAATATTGAATGTGAAGGAATGCTGATGCATGTGTTATGATCAGCATACAAATATTTTAGGTCCACATATGTATGAGATAACATTTACATTAACGGACTAGCCAACATAATGTTTACAACAGATGACTTTTCACTGTCTTAATCTATTATTATAATTTGAAGTACCCCCAGGAGTGTATAAATCTGCAACATGTTCAGCAGCCTGAAATGTAGTTAGCCATGGACCAGATGGTTCTTAGTCACACCATAGATGAAGACCTCAAACATTTACTCAACAGCTTGTTTGTAAAGCCGATCTTGTTTTAGAATCACTGGACAAAATATTTTCATAGTCAAACACTCAGATCTCCAAACCCGTACTTTACCGTTATTCACTGGATCTGCCATTATTCAAGTAACTGCATCTAGTATAGCACTATTCTTTACATATTGTATAGAGACTAACACAGATTTTTTTTTTTACTGCACAGACAAGCATAATATTCTTTAGTAAAGCCTGTGGAAGCGGAAAGCAACAATACGGTAGTATATATTGTGTGACTTTGTAGTAGTCAGGTACACTGATGACCCGAAACATTATGACCACTGACAGGGGAAGTGAATAACATTGATCACCTAACAACGGCACATGTCAAGGTCTGGGTTGCGTTGGGAGTGAAACATAAATTCTCATAGTCACCGTGTGGGACGCAAGATAAATGGGTTAGAATAAAGATCTGAGCAACATTGAAAAGGGTCAAACGACTGGGTCAGAGCAACACTGAAATGGCAATGCATGTGGGGTGTTCAAGGTCAGCAGTGGTGAGTATCTACTGACAGTGGTCCAAGGAGAGACAAACCATAAAACAGCGTCTGAGCCGATAGAAGATCTACTGTGCCACAAGTCACAGAAAAAACGTGTGGCAACACATAGTGCTTCTCACCCTGCTGGGAATGAGGCTGCATAGCCGCAGACCAGTCAGACTACTCAGGATGACCCACGTCCACCATTGATAGCGCCCCACAATGGGCGCGCATGCATCGGTTCTAGACCTCGGAGCGGTGGAAGAAGGTCGCCTGGTCAGATGAGTCCTGTTTTCTTTCAGATCACGTGTGCACCGTTTACCTGGGGAAGTGATGATACCAGGATGCACTGTGGGAAGACGACAAGCCAGCGGAGGGACTGTGATGATCTGTGCAATGTTCTCCTGAGAAACCCCGGATACAGGCATTCATATGGACGTCAATTTGCCGCCTACATAAACATTGTTGCAGATGACGAGCATCTGTGGGATCTGCGGGACCAGTGTGATTCATGGCAGCTTTATATGACAACCCTCCACCACTAAGTAAGGGTGCGCCAAGCACTCGGACAAAACAAGTAGCATTACTAATATGTGGAATTTGAGGTATTTTAATATGATATGATTATGTTAAGTCATTATCTGTGATCAGAAATTCTCATGTCACTGCCACAGGGTGCAATGCAGAGTGTTCAGTTGGCTGATTTAACTGTCAGTAAAGACACAGGTGGGGTGTTTATTGAGCCAGCTGCTATGATTGGAATCAAATTAGCAGTGCTTATTCTCCTTGTTTTCCCAGAGAAGTGCCCACATGCACATAATTGCTGTCGAATACGCTTTCATCCACTCGTCTCAGTTCAAATCTCTGCATTTCTTTCTCCAAAAGCATGGTACTGTATGTGTTAATCCTTAGACAGCCAGCTATATCAGTTTAATCCTTAGATAGCCGGCTATCACTATCACTAACACACTATTAGTTCTATGAACAATATTCACAAAACATTTTGTTATATTTCAGAAGGAAGACCATTAATCCCAACCCGTAAGCATCTGTTAAAACAAAAATCGCTATTTCATTCACTTTTTGCAAAAATCTCCAGCACAGTAAAATAAAAATTCACTATAGCAAAAAATTTGGCATGGTTATGAAACCTTTGGGATTAACTTTACATCATGAACTCTGAACAGGAAGACTAGTGGAAAGCATCTTGTCTGTTTTCTCTGTGTGCTGCTGATGGTGACTAACTCATAAATATTCACCTAAGCTCCAACGCAGGAATCAATGTTTGTTCTGGTTCGTCTTTTCTGCCTAACTTAAATGGAGGATCCTAATGCCAGATACAGTCAAGTTAATGAACCCTATAGAATATGTTCTATGTAGACAAACTCCAGATGGGGTCAGTGTTTGTATCCAGTAATTGCTTCGGTTCCACTTATAGAGTTAATGAAGTATGCTGTCATTCTCCAAAGCACAATAACTTTTTTTCAGTATGTGATTGGCAGCTGGCAGCGGGGAAATCAATTGGAGGCGAGTCCCACAGATACCATCAGAATTAGGATGCTATGTGGTACTGTAGAACTAAGTAAAAATGGTACGAGAATTTGATAGTACATTTGAATAGAGAGATGAGACTCAAGTGCAAATTCTATAAGTAAAATAAGTTGTATATTTTGAGTTTTGCATAGAATGTGTTTAAAAAGAATTGGGTTTGATGATGGGATCATGCAAGACATGATTGTGGTATATACTACCATTCAAAAGTACCAAGTAACAAGAAAAGTACATTTTTGGTCTGTTAAAATAACATAAAATTGTTTAGAAATGGTGGAGACATTGTTAACTGTAAATTATGTAAAATGGAATATCTACATTGGCATACAGAGGTACATTATCAGCAAACATCACTCCTGCGTTCCAGTGAGATGTTATGTTTGCTAATGAGATTAGATGAGATTCAATGTTATTGTCATTGAACAGTACAAGTACAGTACAACAAAATGCAGTTAGCATGCTAATCCTAATCATTTTAAAAGGCTATGTGATTATTAGAAAACCCTTTGCAATTATGTTAGCACTGCTGAAAAATGTGATGCTGATTAAATAAGCATTGACATTTGCCTTCTTTAGAATGGTTGAGTATGTGAAGCATCAGCAATTGAAACAAAGTATTTTCATCTGAAACTCATCAGTTTATTCTTGTTCCGAGAAATAAAGGCTATTCCACATGAGAAATTGACAAGAACTGTAGACTTCATACGATGATGTGTAAAACTCCCTTCACAGAACTGTGTAGACTGGCTCTAACCGGAATAGAAAGAGGAGTGGGAGGCCCCAGTGCACAACTAAATTAGCAAGAGGACAAATAAAGACGCCTCACATGTCGGCAGCTTCATTAAATAGTACCCTCAAAACACCAGTCTCAACATCAAGAGTAAAGAAGCAACTCTGGGATAGGCGCATATATCAACCCAACATCAAATCTATGTTTATACAGTGGGGAGAACGTGTATTTGATACACTGCTGATTTTGCAGGTTTTTCTACTTACAAAACATGTAGAAAATCCAGAAAATCACATTGTATGATTTTTAAATAATTCATTTGCATTTTATTACATGACATAAGTATTTGATACATCAGAATAGCAGAACTTAACAGAAACCTTTGTTTGCAATTGCAGAGATCATACGTTTTCTTTAGTTCTTAACCAGGTTTGCACAAACTACAGCAGGGATTTTGGCCCACTCCTCCATACAGACCTTCTCCAGATCCTTCAGGTTATGAGGCTGTAGCTGGGCAATACGGACTTTCAGCTCCCTCCAAAGATTTTCTATTGGGTTCAGGTCTGGAGACTGGCTAGGCGACTCCAGGACCTTGGAGTGCTTCTTACGGAGCCACACCTTAGTTGCCCTGGCTGTGTGTTTTGAGTCGTTGTCATGCTGGAAGACCCAGCCATGACCCCTGAGGGAAGGAGGTTGTAGGCCAAGATCTCGCGATACATTGCCTTCTCCATCCTCCCCTTAATACGCTGCAGTCGTCCTGTCCTCTTTGTAGAAAAGCATCCCCAAAGAATGATGTTTCCACCTCCATACTTCACGGTTGGGATGGTGTTCTTAGGGTTGTACTCATTCTTCTTCTTCCTCCAAACACGGCGAGTGGAGTTTAGACCAAAAAAATAAATGTTTGTCTCATCAGACCACATGACCTTCTCCCAATCCTCCTTTGGATCATCATTGGCAAACTTCAGACGGGCCTGCATGCGCTGGCTTGAGCAGATGGACCTTGCGTGCGCTGCTGGATTTTAATCCATGACGACGTAGTGTGTTACTAATGGTTTTCTTTGAGACTGTGGTTCCAGCTCTCGTCATGTGATTGACCAGGTCCTGCCATATAGTTCTGGGCTGATCCCTCACCTCATGATCATTGATGCCCCACGAGGTGAGATCTTGCATGGAGCCCCAGACCGATGGAGATTGACCGTCATCGTGAACTTCTTCCATTTTCTAATAATTGCGCCAATAGTTGTTGCTTTCTCACCAAGCTGCTTGCCTATTGTCCTGTAGCCCATCCCAGCCTTGTGCATGTCTACAATTTTATCCCTGATGTCCTTACACACCTCTCAGGTCTGTTTGATTGAGTGTGTGGACAGGTGTCTTTTATGAAGGTAACGAGTTCAAACAGATGCAGTTAATACAGGTAATGAGTGGAGAACAGAAGGGATCTATAAAGAAACACTTACAGGTCTTTGAGAGCCAGAATACTTACTGGTTGGTAGGTGATCAAATACTTATGTCATGCAATAAAATACAAATTAATTATAAAAAAAACTTACAATGTGATTTTCGGGATTTTGTTTTAGATTCCATCTCACACAGTTGAAGTGTACTTATGGTAAAAGTTACAGACCTCTGCATGCTTTGTAAGTAGGAAAACCTGCTATATCAACAGTGTATCAAATACTTGTTCTCTCCACTGAATATATATATGTAGCTCTGGTCAAAAGTAAGAGCCCACTGCAAAATGATCAGTTTCACTTGTTTTACTATTCATAAAAGTTTGAGTAAAATTTGTATTTTAGTTTTATTCTACAAACTACTGACAACATTACTCCCAAATTCCAAATAAAAATATTGTCATTAAGTTTTTATATGTAGAAAACAACTGGTCAAACTAACCCCCAAAAACATTGCTTTCCAACCTCAGATAATGCAAAGAAAATAAATTCTTTTTTTTTTACAACAACAAAATACTATGTTTTAACGTAGGAAGAGTACAGAAATCAGTATTTGGTGAAATAACCCTGATTTTTAATCCTGGCTTGCTCTCCACCAGTCTGTCACATTGCTGTTGGGTGACTTTATGCCACTCCTGGCACAAAAATTCTGCTAGTTCGGATTTGTTTGATGGCTTGTGACCATCCATCTTCCTCTTGATCAAATTCCATATATACATACAGTATATATATTCATATATATACACCTATGGAAAAACCTATATATTTGTATATATACATACATATATATTTATATATATATATATATATATATATATATATATATATATATATATATATATATATATATAGAGAGAGAGAGAGAGAGAGAGAGAGAGAGAGAGAGAGATTTAATAAATATGCTGTTTGAATTATATAAATATAATTATAAAGTATATAAAGTGAGAGGAAAAAGTATTTGATCCCCTGCTGATTTTGTATGTTTGCTAACTGACAAAGAAATGATCAGTATGTCATTTTAATAGTAGGTAGATTTGCATTTTAATGAGGGAAATAAGAATTTGATCCC